>JAADXH010000067.1:0-48453 GCA_023337595.1 Globisporangium camurandrum
AGTGGATCCATCGATCCATCACTTGCTCTTTTGCCTCGCTCGAGCGCATACATCCACACCTTAGACACTTACACAACTACAAGTATGGCTGACGCAGAAGGCGTGCAGCAAGAGCTGCAGGATTACTTGCACAAGAAAGGCGTCAACACGCTGTTCATGAACTCTGTTTTGGCTATTAGTTGTTGTGCTTGTGGCTAGAGGTGTGTACTCATAACAAAGTTGTCGCTCGCATGCACACGTCGACATGTGATTGTGCTATTGAAGGCTTTACATGCGACGCGCACAAGAGCGCGAGTCGCTCACTTTGTCCTTCACAATGCATATGAGCGACTGCGTTCGTCGCTCTTCTGCTGGTCTCTCTCTCACACACACACTCTTGCTCTCTCATTGTCTCCAAGTTGCTGCTTGACTCTCGCGCTCTCCATCCATCCGAACGTGTCGTCGTTTGCACACTCATACGCACCTCCAACGACGTGCTACAAAGCTACAGCTCCGGCGAGTCGTCGTCGTCCACATCACGCGCAATGTCGAGCAAGTCGAGGTCTGCGAGCACATCGTCGTGACTGTCGTCCGTGTCGGAGCCAGCAGCAGTCGTCGCTCGTGCAGCAGCCGCCGATGGCGCCACGCGGATCGTCACGCCATCCTCGATCGGTCGAGTATCATTCGTAGCAGCATGCGCCGCAGTCTTTGCAGTATCGTGACTGGCGCTACTGCTGCTGGGTGGACTGCTACTGTTCTTGCCATTCCCACTCGTCGGTGTCGTCTTCTTGTCCTTGTCGCTCGTGCGCGACTTGGTGCGGATCACGAGCGCTGCTTCTTTCGGTTTGCTGTAGTGGTACCCTCCACTCGTATTCACGGACGACCCGTACTTGGCACGCGTCGCGCTTGCCGCATCGGCACTGCGCTTCGCCAAGAATTTCTGGATCGCCATGCGCTCGCGGTGCGTCAGAAACTCGACTGGCGCAGTCGCGTCCGTCACGAGCACGAGCTCTTGGTAGTCGGGCGTCCGCGCGCGCAGCAACTCTTCACTCGTATAGAACGCATACGTCACGACCTCGAGCACGTCGCACGAGTCGCGATGGTACGGAATGCGCGCAAAGCGCAGCCGCTCCGGTGGGATCGTGAACGCTGCGCTCGCAACGTCGGCGAGGTACGTGAGTGGCGCTTCGAGCTGCTGGGTTTTCGAAATGATCGCTTCCAACCGCCGCGTCTTGTGGAAGCGCCACTTGGCGCGGTCGACGTAGACAAACTCCACGAGCCGATGGTCCGCCGTTGCAGTCTCGGGCGTTGGGAGGATCTGCGCGACGAGTCCCCGCCCTTCGTACACGGCGGCGTCCGACGCGTCCTGGAGCTTCCGGCCGTCGACGAGGATCTGCGTCATCGTGTTTTGGCGCATGTCGCGCAAACGAATGTGTGCCGGCGTCAGCGCATCTTGACGATCCAACGGCAGCAGCTGCTTCGCAGTCAGCAGTGCAAATACGCGCGCACGGATCGCATCGACGGGCATGTTTTCGCTCACGATGATCGGACCGACGGCGACGAACGATGCGTCGTCCTTGTTCGACGTCACCACGACTTCGTCGGCGTCCAACAGCCGGTCGATCGCGTCGTTGTCGTCGTCGTTGCTGCCAGCGCCAGTCGACACGACCGTGAGCGCTGCTGGTGCAGGCGGCGCAGTGGGTGCTGCTACAGTCGCTCCGTTGTTCGGGCGATACAGCAGTAGCTTAAAGTTGTACTCGCCCTGCTCGAGCGGGACGCCGTCCAAGACAAACAGCGTGTGGTTCGCACTGATCGAGAGACTGTATAGCGTACTATCGAGTGTCTTGATCTCAATCCCACTGGCATTCACGCCCCGCAAGAGCTTGAACGTCTCGGGTTGCAAGCCCAACGCAGTCGCAATCTTGGCTTTTAAAACACGAACAGTTTCGCGTCGATCGATCCGCACGGGCGCAGCTGGCCGCGACTCGTACTTGTAGTTCACAACGACGGTGTTGGCTTCACGCTCAAAGAACGCTTTCGCAGGCGACGGTGCTGTCAGGTCCAGCGTCTCCTCCATGTAGATCTCCGTGCCGTTCGTGATGTGCAGGTTCATGCGCAAGCGCAAGTTCATGACTGCTGGGTCATTGGACGTCGTCAAGATCTTGACCGGCGCCGTGCCGTAGCCGCTCTTGGTCAACAGGCGGATGTGGACGCCTGGTGCGACGTGGAACTTGTCGGCAATGACGGCACAGAGCGTCCCCAGCGTCGCGTTGTCGTCGACTTGGAGACACCGCGCAAGCAAATTGTCGCCGTTCGGTTTCGCCACTTCCGGATCGACGAACCGCCGGACAAAGAACTGGAGCTTGAATGGATCATACGGCGTCCACGCTTCGTCGTCGCTCTTGACCTCCAAAAACAGTTGCTGGCCAGTAAAGACGCTCAGTTCAGACAGCGTCACGTCCTCTCTCCCGTCAAACGTATCGGCCAACATGCTGGTGTAGTCGTTGTAGCCGCGCAAGCGGATGTTTGTCAACTTCGTGGGGATCACAATGTCAGCAGCAGTTGCTTTGTCGCTTGCAAACGCTGCGACGCCTGCTTTCAACGCTTCTGCGATCGTACTCGTCTTGTACAGATGCATTGCTTTCTCGACGTTCTTTGGCTTCGTGCCTTTCATGAAGAACCGCACGAACACTTTCTTCGTCATCTCGATCCGTTCGAGTTCGGCCGCTTGCGCTTTCGCGTCGTCCGCTGCAAACCGCGCGCTCAAGTACGACGGGATGCTGCTAGCAGGAATCGCATTCACGTTCTTCGCAGGTGACACGAGACGGTACATGAGCATGTACGCGCACGTACTGTAGCTCATGCGCGTCGAGTAGCTTGAACTGGACGCGTTGCCGGAACCGCCAAACGCAGTCTGGAGCTCGTCGTCCGAGATTGCGCTCACGTGCGAATCGTTAAAGTTGAACCACTTGCCACTCTCGAACGATTTGATGTACGCGTAGTAGTGGCCGCCCAACGCACTGCCCGAGTGAATTAGCACCGAGTACAATTCGTACACGTGCGGACCGTTGCGCTGGATCAATGCCAAAGGGTCAAACGTACTGCGCCACGTGTCGATCGCGTCGTCCGTCGACACGGCCGCAGCAGCAGCAGTCGTGAGATCGACACTGTCGAGCGCACGGACGCCGCTGTCGACAGTCGGAAACTGCAGCGCGTGCGTCTCGTCCATCGACGACAGCCGACGCGCATCACTGCGACTCGCATCGGTCGTCTCTGTCGCCTGCGCCTGTACAGCACCCGCTGTGGCCTCCAACTCGTGGCGCTCGATCGACATCTTGCGTGCAATCGTCCCGCCGCCACGTTTCCCACTGCCGCTGCCGTTGCTGCCTTGTGCATCTACGCTGTTGTCAGCATCACTGTGGTCGCTCTGGACGTACGCGTTCATGTCGAGAAACTTGGGGAACGTCACGCGATTGTGCAACTTGATCCGATTCATCGTCGCATAGTCAAAATCAAACCGCTTGAGTTGGAGAGACAGTAAATAAGGCAGTTTTGCAAACTTGAGCCCTTTGATCGCATCGCGCTTCGTACCGCACTTGTCGCAGTGCCACTGGTTGTCGCCACTCAGCAATTCCGGTCGCAAAAACAATTCCAACGCATCTTCAACGCTCTGCATCATGACGTCCGACCCGAACGGCCGAATGACGAGCGACAGGTCCAAAAAGTGGTCGATCCGCGCAGATTCGTGCTTGCACACGTGGCACTGGACGTAGTCGTTCAATGCGCCTTGGTACAGATCGTTCACGAGCGTCTCGTTGTTCGTGCCTTTGAACGACGTCTCAATTGCGTCAAACAATACGCGACAGAGTTCCTGGACGTCGTGCTGCTGAAACACGTCCGCGCCAGTCCAGCCAAAGCTCTTCGTCAGTGCTTTCGTCGAAATCGATGCGTGGGGGCTCACTTGGAGCTTCGCAAACAGCTTCTGGAGCTGAAACGGGATGTTGTCGTCGCTCGAATCGTCCGTCGTGTCGTCCGTCGCGTCGTCCGCAGCGTCGATCGAGCCGTTGCGGTGGTGCGGCAGCGTGTACTCGTAGAGCCCTTTGCGGAACTCGGGCGTCATGAACATCGTCTGCAGCAGACTGTTCATGTAGCACGTCGCGCCTTGGTTCGAAAGTCCCGTGAATGGGTTCTTCACGACTGGTTGCTGCGACTTGTACTGCGTGTAGTACGCAGTCGAGGACGCCGATGTTTTGTTTGCAGGGCCGTACGCATCGTCGTCGTCGTCGGCTGGGGAGTCAAAGAGATGTGCGTACGCGGGTCCCTCGACATCGTCGTCGTCGTCGCCGTCGTACAGCGTGAGCGCAGTCGACGTCGTGACGGGTGCGTTCGTATACGACGTTGCACTGTAGCGGTAGCGGTCGTAGCTGGAAGCCGCGGGTGCACCTGTCGAATAACCGTTGTCGATGTAGTCGTACTCCTCTTCGCTGTCCTTTCTCGGCAATGCAGCGAGTGCGGAATTCATCTGTTGCCGGTGGCGCGTCTCGCCATCGACGTCGCCTGCCGCTTGTTGCTGCTGTGACGATAGCGCGGACGATGCGTTGCTAGTAGCAGCAACAGCCGCGGCGTGGCTCTCTGCAGCAGCGCGCTCCGTCACTTCCGTCATGCTCGTGCGCGAGGTAGGTGACAGTGACTTGGATCACCTTTGTCGTTGATCCGCACTCGGATCGCTTTTTCTCGTTTTCCACCCGACCAATTCTTGATTTAGGTTGAATTCGACTCTAGAACGAAAACGAGCGAGATAAAAGCAAGGGAGATCAATGCACATTGTTCGCAACGACGATGGCTTGTGCTGTAGCACGAGACTGCAGCAAGGACGATCCCAGTCATGCAGCAACGCGCATTTGGCACCTACAATGCAACAAGAGATGCTAGCACACACATTTCATGTACGTATGGATAGACGATCGACACTATTGCAGGTGCCAGCTACAGAGCGACGGCCCTTACTACAATACGATCCAAATTTATAACAGTGTATGACGAAAGGATGGATAGATGGATAGATGGATTGATGTGCGACGTTGGCACTGCGATTCATACCAGCTGGCAGCTACAAACGACGGGTTTAGTTTTCGTCGTCCTTGAGCGCCTGCTTCGCGGCACGCGCAAGTTCCTTGCAGTGCGTGTCGAGGAGGTCGCAGCCCGAGTACTCCCACGGGAATGGCTTGTTCCGGAGCTTGAGGTACGCGTACGCAGGCGCCTCTTCGTGGTGCTCGTGGTGCGCAAAGTGCGCGTAGACGTTGTACACCGTGAAGAGCGCCGTGCCACCGATCATGGCCTTCGAGATCTGCGTCCAGCGGATCATTTGGTCTGTCGTAGGTGCGAATGTATATGTGTGTGTGTGGAGAGTGGATAGGAGGTGAAGGGTATCGTCAGTATATATGGCGGTGGCCGCATCACACTCACAGACAGCACCACCAGAATGATCGATGGTCGATTCGACGCCGTGGACGAAGGCAGATAGCAGCAATAGACGCACCTTTGGCCTCGGCCTCAGTGGCGCTCGACATCTGGCGCGCACCACGCGCCGAGAGGGCGACAATGCGGGAACCCTTGGTAAGAAGCGACTACGTAGCACATCAATCGTGCCGATCGTTCGATGAGTTCATTTGTGTGGGGAGAGAGTCGTTACGCGATCGCCGCGCAAGGCAAAAACGTCGCGGCGAAATGCAGGGAGTCGATGAAAAGCACGATAGAGCACGCTTGTGCTGGTCGTGTACATGCACACACATGCAGACAAGCAGCACACGAGGCGCACCATGTTGGACGTTCAGCGGCTGGAGCAAACTGGCGACGTGTGAGCGGCTCTCGTTTATTTGTTTCTCCCTTCACGAGCGCCACACACGAAAGTGCGCTTTTCTAGCACCAATATAGTTTTCGTCCATAAAATATGTATTTATGAAAGAATGAAGTCTCGTGATAAGTACGAAATATTTGCTTCAGCCGTGTGTGACGCAAAATGGCCAGTCGTCTGGCAGTTGAGGCAATGGCATCAATTTGCAAAGACACCAGCACTCGCGACGAGCCGACGAGCCTGTCGCCTCGACAAAAGCACGCGCCATTGACCGCCGCTGCAAAGTTTGTGCTCGGCGGTTGCAATTTGCCAAAGCGGTCCACGCAACCACACGCAACAACTTCGATTGCGACCACCTCTGCTGGCTGGCTTTTGCGCGTGTGCTCGTGCCCAGACAAGCTCTCTCCTTCGCACTCACTGTAGCAGCAGCAGCGACACGCACTTGGCTGTCAGCTCCATACTAATTGTGCGCCTCCTACAAAGCACACAGCTTCCAGCGCGCACACAGTCTAAGCACAGACACCCACGCGCCGTGTTGCCATTTCAACAAACATCGTCAACACGACACGAGCCCATCAGCCCACACGTTTCGCCAAGCAAGTATGGCACACCCAACAGTTCTCTCCGTGACAACTAGCAGTACCAGCAGCTCTGTCAGTTTGAGCAATAGCAATAGCCAGAGCCCTGCAGCGTCCGAGATCCGCAAGATTGCAGCAGTGCGACGCCGTCCAAGCGATAACCAGCAACCGTTGGACGCAAACGCAACCACCAAGGCGCTCACGCTCGAGCAGCTAGTCGAACAAGTTGATGAGCTGCTCAAAACCCACCCGGAGCTCACTACAGCGCCATTGAACAAACGCCCTGTCTTCCACGACCTCCTCGAGTACGTCGTCTTGTCATGCTCGTGCGTCCATCCTCTCCCTCACATCCTCACTCTCGTAATAGGCGCTACAGTGGCGACATGCGCGAACTCGAGCGCTTTGCGTACACCGATACGTCGAAGAACTACACGCGCAACTTGATTGCAACCGACCACGAGACGTACGCACTGATCCTGATCGTCTGGAACCGGAGCAAGTACTCGCCGATCCACGACCATCCATGCGACGGCTGTTGGGTCAAAGTCCTCGCGGGTGCGATCAACGAAGTGCGCTACGAAGTGCGCAGTAATGCGCTGGTGGAGACTGCAAACGTTACGCTCCGTGCGGGCGTCACGTACATGGACGACTCAATGGGGCTCCACAAGATTGGGAACCCAAGTGCGACAGTCGACGCCGTGACGCTCCATCTCTACTCGCCGCCGTACGACAAGTGTCGCGTCTGGTTGGATTCGACAGACGCAACGAAGTCATCGGTTGCACATGCGTATTACTTTAGTGAGTTTGGCGAGCGTGCAGACTACTAGCAGTCGCGTTCGCGTACGTGGAGGGTCGTAGAAAGAGGCACACGAAGCTAAAGGAGGAGGAGGAGGAGGCATCCGTAGTGTGGAAGCACAGTCGTACAAAGCAGCTCCTTGTGTGTGTTTGTATCGTGATATGGATCCGTGTGGTGGCCTAACTTGTTGCGTAAAAGTCTCGCGATCTCAGATCGTAAGCCCGCGAAGCGATGGCGGACGGTATTGGTTCAATGGTCGTTGCTGTTGCTGTTGCTTCTCTGGAGCATCATCGCCAAGTAGATCGATTGGTCCTGCTGTTCGCGGTCGCCCATCGCGTGACTGGAGAGGGATGACAGATGGTAACAGAACAGAAGATCCGACACTCGTGTCAACGAGACGGCGACTAATGATAATAAATCAACTGGAGCTCATGTGCACGACTGTACCTTGAGAGCAGTGCTCTGTCGTTTGGCAACCGGCACGTGGTACTGCACGCGCGTGTACGACGAGCCTGGTCGCGAGAACGACGAGAGCTGGGACGTCGTAGCGCAGGAGGTCAATAGAAGAGCTCTCAGTCTATTGATCGTCAGAGGACGACACAAACACAGCATGTAACGCACACTCTCGGACGCCTTGTCGTAGCTCGTTGTCTGCTCTGGTTGGTGGTCCTGAATCTTGCGGATGATACCTTTCGTAATCAACTCGGTCTTCGAGCTTCGGTGACAACCACGCGCTGCGCAGTTCGCACGCACGCATCGACACTGTGAGCTATCGTTTGGCTTGGCGATAGAAACAGACCCAGCGCACGCCGTTTGACTACCTGCAAAGAACGGCCAGATCGCTTCCGAGATGCTTGCGTAGTCGATCGGTGTGCGGCCTTCTGCGTCTGCGATCTTCGCGTCTGCACCGCGATCGAGCAGCACGCGCACTGCTTTACCATGCTCCTGGAACGCTGCGGCGTGGAGCGCAGTCCAGCCCGTGCCTTCGTTGCGCGCAATGATGTCCGCGCCACGGTCGAGCAGGAACGCGACCATGAGGTCGTTGCCCCAGAGCGCAGCTGCACACAGTGGCGTCGTGCCATCTGGTTGTAATTAGGCAAGACACAAAAGCGTAGCGTTTATTGAGCTTACGATAGACGCATTGACACATGGGCACATGGACAGCAATGTACTTCCAGTCGCCACACCTCGTCCTGGTGCGTCGACGTGTGCGCCGTTCTCGAGTAAAAACTCGACCATCGCGCGCGAACCATTCGCCGCGGCTTCTGCGAACTCAACGTGCGATCGAATCACGCCGTCACGTTGCTCTTGCTGCTGCTGTTGGTCGTCGTAAAAGTCCGTCATCGCGTCCTTGGTCGTATTTGTCAGTGCTGGCGCGTTTGCCCAAATGGTTTCAAGCTCGAAGGAACGAAACCAACGCGTATGTGTACAAGTGATAGATATGCGTGGGATCTATTAGTATGCAAAGCAGCTAGTCGAACTCTCGTAGCCTAGCTTCTAGCAAATCGTGAGATTCTCCAAACACTTGGCGACCGATGTGCGGTAGACACTCGTAGCGTGCGTCGCAGTCTTCGTCTTGGACGATACGTGCAGATGGCGTTCGATAAAACTCGGATCGACGATCAAGTTGCCCTCCAAATCGATCGCAACTTCTGTCCCGACGTGTTGGTACAGTCCCCACTATAGATTGTTGTCATATTGAGGCATGAACAACCTACGCGTCAGCGCTTGTCTTATCGACTCCTCCAGCATTCCAGTCTGTCTCTCTCCTAGACGAAAGCAACGCATAACGTACAAAGCGCGGGACGCCCGGGACAATGTCGCCGTCCATCACGACGCGATAGCTCGCCGGTACGCACTTGTTGTAATACCGACAAAAGCTCGGGTTCCCAACGCGTGGGCCACCAAAGTTGTACATATTGACGCGCATGCTAAACGTCACGGCAAGGTCATAGGCGGCCAAGACAGCCAGTGCGCCGCCCATGCTATGGCCAGTGACAAACACACTCACACCTGGATTCTCATCCAATAGTAACCGCGTGACTTCCTTCAATTCGTCCCGCACGGACGCATACGCTTTCCAGAAACCTATCGCTCTCCAAAGTCAGTAGACTATGGACATACCCACAACTACGCAAGGGAGCCAGTGTAGCCAACGCACCACTGTGGACGCGTGGGAGCGTCATGTTGAGCAGTGGGACTTTCGACAGTGCGTCTTTCGTTCGATCTATACACGTTTGTCGCTGCTGTTGTTGGTGCCCGACGCGTCGGCGTTGGACCCACAGGACTTTTTGGTGGAATCGCATGTTGCTCTTCCAATTTGCACGGCTCGTCGTACCACGAAACGCAATCACGAGGCGCTGTTGCACTCCATCCATAGCAACGATCACGTGCGTATCGGTCCCACTGCTGCGCAAGTGCGTCACAAGTTCAAACCCGAGCGGTGCGACATTTAATTCCCCATAGCCGGACGCTGATGGACGTCCTGGTGGATCAAAATACGCTTGGTAGGCAACTTCTAGTACCCATTTCGCAGTCTCGACGCAAAAGCGCTGTGCATCGGGCAACAAAAACCCAAATCGATCAACGCGCGGTGCTTCGTGGACGTCAAACGCAGTCGTTCCCAATACGCGACGTCCTGTAGAGTCACGCGTTGCGGGCGGCAAGTGCACAAACAGCACGAGAAAGACCGACACGGAGACAAACAATAGCTTCCCGAGCGCTGGGCGTTCGCCCGCTTGCAACGACGACGACGACGCTCCAAAGACGTGGACTGCGCGCTGGATGCATGCAGTCCAACCGAGCGTATACCACGTTTCCGTCACATCGACGAGCTGGACGAGCGACTGGACGACGACGAACGCAACGAGCAGCAGCGCTTCCAAGAACAAGAACCGAAACGACAGCTGCGCACCACGCGTCGACATGTATGGAAGCGGCCGCAAGTGCGCTGCTGTACGATACGCGACGCACGCGAGCCAGACGACCCACAACAGCACAAATACGAGCCGCACGAGGCCGCACAGTGCAAGCACAACGTCTTTGTGATGGAGCGACGACAGCGGCAGCAGCGCAGTTGCGAGTGCGCGTGACTGGAACACAGTTTTCGTAGCGTCAGTTGCAACCATTGCAACGCCAAACAGGAGTTTCAAAACCAAACTGCGCGTATTTGTAATTGAAACAGCTGCTGCATCAAGCAGAAAGAGCCAGCAGATAACGAACGATGCTTCTGCAGCTGCGTGGCACATTGCGATAGCACAGCGCAACTGCAGACTGACACTCGTAGGTGCAAGTAGAACGGACGTGACGACATCGAGCGGGTTCTGGTACATAAACAGTACAATCCCAAGTGCACCGACTGTTTTTTGGATTGCGAGAACGTTTGTACTTGCGGTTGTGTGGGATTTATAGATCGTGACGCCCCAGAGTGGAACCACGACGAGCGTTAGGACGAGCAACAGCACCCGTAGAACGAGTTCGCTGGAGTGGACGAGCGGTTTCCTGTTGTGTACATAAAACATACACATAAGTAGACAGACGAAGCACCGAGAAAGAGCCAGTGTGCGCGCCAGACGTACGTGTATGCAACGTCGTACGTGACCGTATCACCAAATCGATTTGGATATGTGCGCAGGGGGAACGTAACGACTGGAACAACTGCATTAAATGCACTGCTGCTGCTGCTGATGTCGTTGTTTTGCTAGAATCAGAAGCAGAATCAGAATCAGACACGCGTTAAACGATCTATACTGTAGCGACGTTAGCGACCGACTCGTACCTGCAGCAGCAACGCGTCCTGTGAAGCATCGAGCAGCACGGCGCGCGCACACTTCGATGCTTTGCACTCGACCCAGACGCTCTGGTTGGTTTCATGGGCCAGCAAATGCTGCGTCATGGGTGTCGTCGTCGTGTCGACGCCATAGAGCGACACGTTGAACGCCAAAGCAAAGCTCATGTCGTCGACAGGCGCGTCAGAGCGCCAGAGCGCGTCCAATCGCTCGAATGCACTCGCATTGCGGACGTCGGCGATCTGAACCGACAGTTCGATTGCTCCAGCGACGTGCGAGACGGTGAAGACCACGCCGGACCATTCCGCAACGTTCCGGTGCGTGTCGATAGCGATACACGACGTATCGTTGTCGCCCATGCGGTCGTCGTCGGTGCAGACGCCACCCGCGAGCGTCACGACCGAGCGCAAAAAGTTCGGCGGCTGCACATACGGCAGCGCGATTGCAAGCGCAAATGCAACGTACGTGATCCAGAGCACCGTCGTTGCTGCGCGGGACGACAGTGTCTCCAAGCGAATGTGCGGCTCCGAAGCGTAGCGACTCGTGCTCGGACGTTTGTGTGCAGCATTCATATTGCCACTGGCGCGCGGCAGGAGCGCAGCAGATGGCGACGTCGATGCCGGCGGCTGCTCAAGCATGCGCGTGCGCATCTCGTACGTATCGCGGTAGAGCTCAGACGATGCATAGCCCGTGGATTGGAACAGCAGCGGTCGGTAGACGCGACCCGCGGGGTCCACGTCGTTCTCCAAGTCGTCGCCAACAGCGTCGATCGCATCCATTGCAAGTTGTTGCGCACGCGTGTCACGAGGTGGAAGAAGAGGACTACGAGCAGCTCGGTCCGCACCGTTTGCGCCAGTAGCGCCATTGCGGTCGTTGTCGTTGACGTCGATAGCGACGCCACGGCGCCATGGAGCTGCCATCCAAGTTGACGTTGCTAGATTTGATTGCTTCTAGTTGATCTTTCGAGTTGAGGCTAAAATTCTAAATAATGTATATATAATCGGTAATGAGAGAATAATAGCTTCTCGCTGGAACTGTGGTTTGCACAGACACCAATTCAGTTTGCGATACCTGTATACAAGTATCAGCAACACGGTACCTACAATACGTGAAAATACAATATATAGTTAGAGGTATATTAATACTCACAGAACTGCTACGTTATTTATGAGCATCCACAGTCAACTATGTTTAAGGAAAGCTATAGTCACTTATTAGTTCTTTGCTGCTTGAACAACGTAGAAATATTTATTGCACTATATAGTCACTACTTAAGTGCTTTTGCTACTATCAACAATACAGAAGTTGTTTTTATCGAACACTTCAGTCAATTCTTTAATACAGAAGTGAATTCGAAATATCTTGTACGAATCATGAAGCCTCCGTCATTATAACTTGGTAGGTTACTGTGATTAACGCATGTAACCCGAATCTTGACATCGACAGGATTCGATTTTTCAACACATTTATTTATGACGTCTAAAAATGACAAGAGAAGCCGCAATATCAGTTCTCAGCGTGTAATTTTAGCAGCCATACACTTTTGGTCCTCGTGGTAGTTTGTTCACAAACTACCACGATAATTATATTTGCAATTTAGTCACATTTCAAAATTTAAAATACGGTCCTTATTATGCATCATTTTGAAATATGGTGAAACCTGGTCCGACATATTTAGGTACACTAAGTAACATCCTGAGACGAAGAGCTGCCCAATCATTAACGTCATTTTACATCAGAAGGCGCTGTAGATTTAATAAATGATACCGTTAGATTTGCATATAGTTTAGTGTACCCCAATGTATATTGCAAAATCTCCAGAGTCTGCAAATACGTTAAAGGTGTTATTGAACTTCCCTGTTAGTGTAGTTTATGGAACGATCTTGCGATATACTACTGTGTACCTTTAGACAATTGACAATTCTCAATAAAATGTAAAAAGAACCGTCTAACAAAGCCATATTTGATAGTACAGGGTAGAGCGGCATGAATGACCACCTAAAAGCTGTCAATTTTGAAGAGAATGCAAACTCACTCGGTTGTCCTAGTCGACGCTCTACCCTGTATTGTTTTTGTGTGGAATTGTTTTGCCTTTTTGTCACATTAATTGACTGAGTTTCCTACTTCTGAAGTAAAAGACGTATTGATAAGTCAGTTTTAGTTTAAGTCAATCAAAAATTGCTTGTATGTAATGGCGAATACTCAGCTTTCGATTGATCCACAAAATGTCAATACTACGCACACACTATAACGACACGTTTGTTATTTGACACTTTGCTTTTTTGCTGCACTTTCGACAATTGATTCCATGAATTCATGGGTGGCTGAAATGAAGCAAGAATAGGCTATAAAATCCAAATGTGTGAATATCATTGGCTAGCATAACATTTTGCAACAAAACAATCTGCTGGACGAGTGTCTAGTGATACAGAGTGGTAAATATAAAGAAGTATACAATGCGCTGCAGTTTGTATTGGTAATAGAATGTACATATGTATTCGAAACTGAGGCGTCGTAATTATTACACACATGTATATATCACATTACAATACATAAAGTCGTTTAAATTGGTACATGTGACATGTGAATTTACAGCGACAGATTCGATTAACTTGTTTTTATGTGCCATAATTGTTTTAGCTGACAAAATGAAATTATAGCTGACAAAATATGAGCAATTCCTCTCGAGATCGCATTGAAAGATGCTGCACACGAAGAGAGAATATTGGTAGAGCTGTATGCAGCTGCCTATACGCTTTGTACTTTAATAGGTGATGGGCATGCGCTTCAAGGTTTTACAATACTGTAGAGCATCTCCTATGATATTTAAGCAATTATTGCATACTCTATGCTACTTGCATCAAATTATTAGTCACAATGCAAACGAGTTTTACATTTATTCATTAACAAAGGTATAGACGCCATACGATATATGTTACGGTATATATTCTTCAAATAACCATTTACAGTTCAAGTTTGTACAATATTGTAGAGCATTTCCGATGATTTCTAAGCGTACATAATATTGCATTCTCGATTCTACTCGCATCAACTCGTTAGTCGGGATGCATATGTGTTTTACATTTAGTACATAGTGGAGCGTCACCAATGTGGTATAGACGCCATAAGATATATAATAGGGTATATGCTCGCTGAATAACCATGTAAAATACAGCATTTACTTTATCTGAATCCCACAACGCCAATATTGTTTTGATATAGATATCGTCATCATTAAAGATTCATTTATATAGTACGTTTTACGAATTAAACGGAAGTTAGCGAGCCGTCAACAATATCGACGTAATTAATCGCGTAACTATATTCAATATATCTCTGCAAGTTATGCAGCACGGTTATGTATACGTTTTCATTTCTATATTTACATTTGACCGTCATTTTCTTGAAAGTTTGGCGCATGTACTCAAGTGCGCAAGTACATAAAATGTGAATGTGCACTTGCAATACTTGGTCATTTGATTTAGGCGAAGTTGCGTTTGAATGAAGGAGTAAGAGCAAGTGAAATAGAGAGCAAACGCACACGTGGTAGGGGTGAGTAATTGACGGCGCAAAGTGGTTGTTACATTAAAGTCACCCCTCAAATGGTTACTCGTTGGAAATGTGTTTTGTCGTGACGAATTCGCGATAGTCAAGCAGGTGCTGTGTGGATGTAGCTGTATTTTTTCGATTTTGTTGTTATGTGAAAATTAATGTATTCAAGTTTTTTCTCGTGTTTTCGCCAAAGCAGTTGTTAGGACAAAACTATCGCCCGTATGCGCGCACTCCAATGTGTTATAGATACTCGCTAAGTAAAATGATATATTTGATCTGCATGTTAGTGTACATTAGGTCTACATACAAGAACCACAGGAATCATCGCACCCAAACTCATCAAAATCAGTATTGATGGCAAATTCGTGTCGCTTTAGCGTCGGTGTTGACGTTAATAACATCGGCATCAATAGCGCTGCTGGAAGTAGCGACGCCGATCAAGATACTCGCAAATCTCTTCGTCCGCAATGCGATCCACAATGTAGTGTTCAGTTTATCAATGGACGATAGTATCTAAATTACAAGGGACGCCATGCACTAACACCAGAGGCGTAATTTATGTTAGTTACAATGTTACATCGTAATGAAAAACGGTACTTTGTGAAATTTCTGCTCAAGAGTTGATTGGTAACAGAAATATGTTTTCACCAAGTAATCCGCAAAATGTGACACATCTTAGTACAATAGTACACACACGAGTATCACATATACGTCAATGCCATACTCATCTATAGCACGGACGTGTTCGTCAAAAATCGTATCGCTTGTTTTCTTCACGTGAACATATAAACAATACTAGCTGACAAAAAAGTACCGTACAATATGCACATCAACGTATCTGTTGCTATTTAGCAGAGGTAGCAATTTAACGAAGAGTAGTGTAGTTCCAGACTATATGTACGATCGTAAATGACTTAACTGTCACGCATACTCCAAAGAAACGATACATAAGCTAATCAATTACTTTTAAAACACACACAATCAAAATGATTTCTCTACACGATTCTCGATATGTTTTCCTATATTTAATGACGCAGACTATTATGTCGTATTACGTTAAAGTATCTGCATCGAGTATCATGTTTCGTAATTGAACAATAAAGCAGAAAAGCGAAGTTGCGATATAGCGTTTTGCTAGCCCCGAGCAATATAATCTATTAAGTTAACTATATGCTGCAATAAAGCGTGCTAGCATCTCAGCAACATTTTGTCACAATTTTATCATCTGTTTAATAAAACTCTAGTTAGCGAATCACTTAATTGCAAACATTAAACAGCCTGCCGCACACAATAATATCGACGTGCTGCTGCATTTTTTTACGAGATGATTTGAAGTGTATGTACGATATAGGAAACGTACGGCACATTTCCGAAGTCTCTCTATTGTCGTACTGTATGACGCCCATAGCAAACCAGGTCAGCATTTTTGTACTGAGCTACATCAATCCAACCATGCGATGTAAGTAATCATTATTTTGCACCTGCTTCTGATATCACCGCGCATACGTAGAATTTCGAAGCCGCTGCTACATTATCCCTGTTTGGTTAAATTTCCCTGCTGGCTACGCCGGAGCTTGTCATGTTCTTAAGTGCGTTATGTGTAACTATAGATTACTCAAGGCAAAGCAGCGAAGCAGGTATTTCAATATACACAAAATCGTATTTAGTGCGCTCGCGCAATGCGGGTTGGTATACCTCGTAGCTATTCGGACATGGTAATACTCTATTTAGAGTATGTGCAAGTATAAAGGGGTACTGCAACATCGAACAATCTAATGGTAAATTGTTTTGCGTATGTATACACACCTAATCAAGTTTGGAATGGTGGGCAACCATAAATATAGTATTAAACTTTTTGATTACATCACATCTCCGTATTACGTTTTAGCAAACGTAGCCGGGCTCATGAACCGCATAAACTTTATGTGAATGTCCCCTCTAGTAAAAATGTTGATGTAGAAAATGTCATTGCGGTTACAGTGCAGTGACGATGAGATTTGGCATTGCATACTGTTTATGTTTGATTCATGTTGGTATAACACATATACACTGACGCTGAACTAATAAAAAGCTATAAATAAATATGATATTTTCTGGCGTCAACGTTTTGCAGTTGTGATATCAATGTATATGTTTCTAGTCACTTCAATCGTCTATTTCATATTTGTGCTTCATTTTTTTGATCGCGAATAATCAAAGCCGTCGTCAGGGTAACTATAATGAAGTGAAGTTTGTCGCGTATATCATACTTGAAGCGAATTTACTTAGTCAAGCCAAATGAAGTAATTAATGTCTAACTGGTTCGTTAAACAAATTGCATGATTGCCTGTATATTTGGCGACAGCAAAATGTGTGAGGCACAGTATTAAGACATGCATACGCACAACATCAATATTTTCGTTAAAGAAATGCATACTATAGTTGAGTGTAACTATATCATAGTTTTACTTTGTTGTTCGTGCCGTCTTTACGAAGTGAAAATTATCTTTTGTTGAACATAGCAAACGCCAGTACAGAAATGGAGTATTCGTTGGAAATTGCTCCTTCGAATTTCATACTATCGGTATAATCTTTGATAAAAATATCGTCACAGAAGTTTCAGCTCTATTTCCGCATGTCTTTTTGAGCTAAAAGCAAAGAAGCCGTCAACAAAATCGAAGTGAAGTACGTCGTCGACGGTAGTGCTTGCTTTGCTACTTGCTGTGCGCGTGCGAGCGAGCGACCACGATGATGCACGCCGACAACAACATGTCGGAGGAGAAGCCGCTGGTGCGTCTGCTAACGCGTCCTGATTGTACACGGGCAAAATGTCACCTATCACAGTAGCTGCACATGCTGATGCCACTCTGCCGTCTTTTGTCTGTGTGCGCGCGTGCAGCTTGCTGACGACGTGGGGATCACGATTTCGGACAGCGATGCGCATGCAACGCCAGCAACGCAAGCCAGTGAGTGGATCGTCGTGAAAGTCAAGACACTGAGCGAGAAGCCGATTCGGATTGAGATCCTCCCAAGTGCGACCATCGGTGAGCTGAAAGAGCTCGTGAAGAAAGCTGCTGGTGCCGACGGCAAGTTCCTACGTCTGATCCACCAGGTGCGCGCTTATATGTTACGATATCGTAGCTGCTGGCAGCACTTGCTCACTTTCTACGAACGATTCCCTAATAAAGGGCAAGATGCTGTCCGACGACCGCGCAACGTTGGACGCGTCGCGGATCAAGTCCGATGACTTTATCCATTGCGCAATCAGCGCAGCGCCACCGAAAGCAGTCGTCAGCCAGATAGCAGCAGCCGAACCAGCAGATGCCGATCGAGACGACGCGGCCGCAGTTGCACAACGGCGTGGGTTTGATCGTTTGCGCGATCGCATGAGCCGTGAAGAAGTCCAAGCGTTGCGGTTGTATTTCTACCCGCAGCTGTCGCTGTTCATCAGTCAAGCAGAGCGCGTTGCGGGTGAATCGAGTGAAGATCGGATATATCGATTGGAAGAAGAGTGGATGGACGCACAGGGCCCGCAATCTGAGTTTTGTACGTTGGGATGGATGGAAGGTTGAATCCGAATCCGATCTGATACTGACACACATTTGTCCCGTTACAGCACTGAACGTTGTCCCGTCGGCGCGGATTGCGATCGATCATCAGATCGACATGACTGGGATGAACAATTCGATCTTGGCAGCAGACAACGAAGGCACGGGGACCGAATTCCTCTGGGGCTTCCTCATGGGGCTGCTCTTGGGCGTGTTTATGCTCCTGATGGTGCGTCGTGTTTGTTTCTGTCGTGCGAATGAGAAAGTACTGACGCGCTCTGTCCTCTTGCACAATAGCTGCTCGATCGGTCGGTGCCGCGCAAACAGAAAGTCGGTCTCTTGCTCGGCGTGAGCATGAATTTCTTCCTCAGCGTCGTCCCAAAAGCCGTTTCGGACTAGCATTTGCTGCTGCTGCTTCCAAGCAGCGTTTGTAGGGACTGGTGATGTTCTACGACGCTGCTGCTGCTGCTGCAGCTTGTGGCGGACGGTGGCGACGAGTCAGTCGTCAGCGATTGTTCACTCGTTTGCGCGCGCATTCTCCATCTTGCCTCTCTCTCTCTCTCTCTCTCTTTACTTGTCGCTTGCTTGTTTCAATATGCACATCACAATCCACTTTGTCGTCGTTTATTGTCGTTTTTGTGGTTCACAGTAAACAGTTTGCAAGCGTGAATAAAACGAGTGAATGTTGTCCGCTCGATTATAAAAAGTGATGCATATATACATATATATGCTGATAGATTTTTTTGTGGCCATTGACATTCCCACATCTTTGACCTGGACAACTCGATTGACACGCACGCACACACTGCGCATCGACTTGTTGGACGCGAATTGACGTTGTAGCAGCGCTCGGGTCTACTTGCTTTGCCGCATCCCGATCTCTGCCACACTTCGCATGCTGCGTGCAAACGACGCGAACATAGCAACAGCCGCAGCAATAATAAAAGCAGCCGCAGTAGCAACGACAGAAGCAGGCGCAACAGTAGCAGCTTCAACGCCAGTTCCTCCCACCGGATCCGCACGCAAGCGACGCAAAGCAGCAGCGTCGTGCGACAGCGACAAGGTGACGAAAGAACTCACGAGTGACCAGAAACGGATCGTGAAAGCGCACGTGACGCGCCAGACGCCGGACGCTTTGACCACGTGTTGCTTCTGCAGCAAGGAGATCTCGTCGAAGAACATCGACCGGTGGGCGTCGCACCTCCGTGGGTGCATCCAGACGCCCGAGGCCGTGAAAGCACAGATCCAGCCGATCATTCGCACGCTCGTCTCGAGCGCTTGTTCTCCATTGCTGCCAACGACAACGCCAATGAATTCGACCGGCAACAACAATAACAAGATGAACACGACCAGCAGCAGTACGAGCTTCAGCAGTCCCGCAATGTCGACAGCGCTTGCAGCAGCAACCGCCGGTGGCACCTTCCACGCGAGCAGCACTGGCAATGGCGCTACTTCTGCTAACATCGCCACACAGCCGCCACCGCAGTCGGTTGCTGCAGTGCTGCGCGCGGCGCCAGGTTACGCGGAAGTGTTCAAAGTCCACGTGTCGAAAGACGACATGAAGTTCAACGCCGCGCACTTTATTGCGTACCGAGGCTTCCGTGAACGCTTGCACGGGCACAACTACCGCCTCGCAGTTACGCTCACGGGTAGCGTCGGCAACGACGGCTACGTCGTGGACTTTGGGGAGATCAAGAAGATCTCGCGCGTGATCTGCAAAGACCTGAACGAGTCGTTCCTCGTCCCCATGAACAGCGACGCACTGCAAGTACGACAGATGGATGGGTGGATTGTATAGACAGTATACTACAATCGGATAGCGCATTCACACACACTTGCTTCTGTCGTATTAGATCACGTTTGATGCCACGAATGTGCATCTCGTGACAGAAGACGGCGCGCAGTTTAGTTTCCCCAAAGCCGACTGTTCGCTGTTGCCGATCGTCCACTCGTCGGCCGAAGAGCTCGCGATCTACATTGTGCGTTGACGTTGCCTTTCGCTGGCTGGTTGCAGCAAGTGGTTGCCTTTCCGTCCAACTGTCTTTTGGACTCATGGTTTCCTTTTTTGTTACACAGAGCAACCAAATCATTGACGCATTCACGTTGTCCGCACTGCTGGTACGTTGCTTTGTTGCATGTCACGGTCTTGGATATGGAGAGTGTTTGTCATGGTCGACTGTTTATACTGATTGTATGCACGCATGGAACAGGAGCGCGGCGTGCGCAAGTTGGAAGTGAGCATCTCGGAAGCAACGCAGCAGTTTGCGTCGTACGAGCGCACGATCCTCGGGTAGCGAACATGTAACGAAGTAGAGACAGATAGAGTAGGAGCGTTGCTCTTGCGATATTGTAGTTTGCAGCTATCAACATGCGATAACAGTCACAAGTGTCGATACGACGCGATGTGCACGCTTTTGCTCGTTCGTTGTCGGACATCGGAGCATTTGTCTGATTGTCTATGGCCGTCTCGCTACGTCTATCTATCATACGCCTCTCGTCGCTTTGGCAGTAACGACGTATTGTGTGTGCATGTACTACATCGCTGCTAGCAAGAGACTCTACTTCTACTACTGTGCACGTCTTGCACAAGTCGTCAAGTCGTCACGCGCCAGCAGCAAGTTGCCGTCCTCGTTACCTTGTCTCGTTATGTTGTTCATGCAGTAGCCAAAACTGAATCAAATAAGATCTTTGTATCAAACCATTGCCAGCCAATCGGTCTTTGCTTTTTGTCCAGTGTTTTCTTTTCCTCAAGCCAAACAAAAGCAAACACACTTTCTCGTCGTCGTCCTCGACTCGAACCGCCACTTCCGCACTCGCTCGAATTCCGCACTCGACGAGCAGCACTCTCTCGTGCACACGACACTCCGTTCTCCTCCCCCCCCTCTTCTTCCGACAACAACGATGTACTCGAGCAGCGGCGGCGGTGGCTACGGTGGCGGCAGCAGCTCGAGCTGGAACGACCGGCACGCAGACTCGTCGTCGCGTCGCGACTACGGCGGTTCGTCGTCCCGCGGCAGCAGCGGCGGCTACGGTGGTGGTGGTAGCAGCAGCTACGGCGGTGGCGGTGGTGGCTACGGCGGTGGGGGCGGCGGCGGTGGCTTTGGCGGCAGTGGCGACCTCGGGTCGAACCTCGACACGAACATCAAGTGGGATTTGGCGTCGCTCCCAGTGTTTGAGAAGAACTTTTATTACGAACACCCGGACGTGACGAAGCGCTCGCCAGATGAGTACGAGAGCTGGAAGCGCAAGCACGACATCAACGTGAACGGCAAAGGCGTCCCGAAGTGCGTCTACACGTTTGAAGAAGCGTCGTTCCCAGGTGCGTTCTTGCTAGTATGTGATACGAGGCGTTTGAACTATGTGGCAGTAGGGCTAACGGTCGCATTGTTGCTGTTATTGTTTGCTATAGAGTACGTGCTCGATGAAGTCATGCGGTTGGGCTTTAGCAACCCGACGCCGATCCAGTGCCAGGGCTGGCCGATGGCGCTGTCGGGACGCGACATGGTCGGCATCTCGGCCACGGGGTCGGGCAAGACGCTTGCGTTCCTGTTACCAGCAATCGTCCATATCAACGCACAGGTTTGTTGTAGGTAGTTTTGTAGGAGAGCCAGCAGCTGCAGTTTGCTGGTTTGTGTAGTGGTCTCATCTGTGTGCGGACGACGTCGACGGGCGATTTGGACGAACCGACGCCATTGATAACGCGGCGACCTGCGTGACGCGCATCGTTTGGCTGTGGACATCGTAGTCGCGCATTCCCAACGCGTCGGGGGAACGTCGCTGGGTTGTTGACGCTGGTCGTCGTCGTTCTTTGAGCCATTGCGCTGCGTTGCGCAAGTGGGTGCAACTGCTGCAGACGGCGCACGTGCGCTCTACACGCACTTGTGTGTGTTGTGTGTGCTGCAGCGCTTGAAGAAGCACGCGCGTCGTGTTGCCGATTGCGCCACTCTCGCGTTCAGTCGGCATCGACTGTCGTCTCTTCCAATCGGTACGAACCCACCGACTGTGTTCTCTCGTCGTTGTGTGGCATACGTGCCGTACGCGCTGAGTTGGGCATGTTGGACGGTTGGAACGGGACGCTGTCGACACTCGATCACTGAACGACCGAATGGGCGATCGATCGGACGATACCAACGACGCGTTGTCCATCGCTGCAGCTGCGACTGCTTGTGGATCTGTGGGGGGAATTGGATGCAATGCCAGCAGCAGCTGTAGCGTGCGACTTGGCGCGACACACCTCTCGACTGCAGCGTTAGACGATTGAACCGACGCCATAACGACGTGGTTTACTTTTTGTGGCTGTGAAGCGTCGGAGACTCACACGCGCTCTTTATCTATTCTCTACTGCCTATGTCTACAGCCATACCTCCAGCCAGGCGACGGTCCGATCGTGTTGATCATTGCGCCAACGCGTGAGCTCGCAGTGCAGATCCAGCAGGAAGCGAACAAGTTTGGCGCAAGCTCGAAGATCAAGAACACATGCGTGTACGGCGGTGTCCCCAAGGGCGGCCAGATCGCTGATTTGCGTCGCGGTGTCGAGATCTGTATTTGGTACGAGTCGCTGTTGGAATTGACTGGCGGGTGTTTTGTTTGCTATGGTTGTCAATTGTTGTACACGCACGACTCACGCTTGCTTGTCGTTTCTCATTGCCTCTCGATAGTACACCGGGTCGTATGATCGATATGCTGAGCATGGGCAAGACGAACTTGCGCCGCGTGACGTACCTCGTGCTCGATGAAGCCGACCGCATGCTCGACATGGGGTTTGAGCCGCAGCTGCGGAAGATTGTGAGCCAGATCCGACCGGACCGACAGACGCTCATGTGGTCCGCGACGTGGCCGAAGGAGATTGTGTCGCTCGCAAACGACTTCTTGACGGACTTTATTCAAGTCACGGTCGGATCGCTCGACCTCACGGCAAACAAGATGATCAAGCAAGTCGTGGAAGTCATGGACGACCACCAAAAGTACGCAGCGCTCATGGGGCACATGAAGTCGATCTACGAAGGCGGTCGGATCATTATTTTTTGCGAGACGAAGCGCGGCGCAGATGAACTCAGTCGGAACATGCGCGACAGTCGCTACGTCTGCAAAGCGATCCACGGCAACAAGTCGCAAGAGGAGCGCGATTGGGTCTTGAAAGAGTTCAAAGAAGGCAAGACGCAAGTGCTCGTGGCCACGGACGTTGCGTCGCGCGGTCTCGACATCAAGGACATTCGCTACGTCGTGAACTTTGACATGCCGAAGAACATTGAGGACTACATTCACCGCATTGGGCGTACTGCACGTGCTGGTATGAAGGGCAATGCACTTTCGTTCTTTACGCACGACAACAGCCGCCTGGCAGGGCCGCTCGTCAAGATTCTGCGAGAAGCCGAGCAGGAGGTGCCACGCGAGCTCGAGAACCTCGTTGGCCGCGGTGGCGGCGGCGGCGGTGGCTTCCGTGGCGGTGGTCGTGGTGGCGGCGGTGGCTTCCGCGGCGGTGGCGGTCGTTGGTAATTTTGCCACGAGTTTGCTGATGCGAAGTGACGACAACAACCGAACAGATAGATCGTTGCAACAACAACGAAGGAATCGAATGCGAGCGAGTGAGCGAAAGGAGTGAGATGGTTCAGGCGAAGTTGGTCGTAGTGCAGGCTGCAGCAGACAGCATTGATAGTGATTGAGCCTAGCCAGACTGCGAAGCGACAGACGCTGGTCGACCATTGAATAAACGAATCACACATATGAAGGTGTTGTTCATACAGTAGGTAGTTGACGCAGCATGCGTCGAGGCAACGAAACAATTCATTGATTGCACGGTGTTGAAGACTCTAATGCGACGATGACGAGTACATTAATGTCAATGGAGACATGCAAACGCTACAGAAAGCGCGCAATCCGGTCAGCACTGCTACTGCTACTACTACTTGTCGATACAACGACGTTGTTGCTACGGGACGACGACGCAGTGAGTCCTGCATTACGACGCAGCGCCGTCGCTTTCGTGATCGACTGGAGCACGAAGCGCCGACTCGGTGGCTTGATGAGACTCTTGGGCGTCTTGTCACTTGGTTCATAACTGCGCGACGGCGTCAGTGGCGTTCGTTGGATTACGTTGTTGTTGCTGCTGTTCATTTTCTCACAGCGTGCGGCCCAGAATTGCTTGACCTCGACGTACGGAATCATCGGTACGATGTTCTCCTTGTCTGCAGCTGCTGCCGACGCGAACGCGAACGACGACGACGTGGACGGCAATGACGCCACGTCCATTGTCGTTCCACTCCCACTACGTCCTGACGATGCATTGTCGTCTTGCGGTTGCTGTGCTGGCTGCTCAGGCTCATCCTGCTCGCGTCGCTCATTGTCGCCATCGCCACCATCGCGATCATCCTCATCATCCTCAGGACGCTGCTGCGACCCATTCAGCAGGTCGCTTGTGTAGTGGCGATTGCGGCATCGCACGACGTTACATGCACACGCAACACTGCAGAGTTGCAGTGCGTCTTTACACACACACGCGCGCGTTGCGCACTTGCCGCTGCAGGTACAACAGCGCGTCGCCAACAGCGCGTCGATCTCGTCCAACGGATCGTCGCTGCTAACGCGACTCGTCAACACCGCTGCGAGCGACGCACGTGGTCGATTACTGGTTGACGCCAGCTGCCGTCGCTGCGTCGCTGTCTGTTCCACGTAGTCCGAGTCGTCGTCGTCGCTGTCGTGGTCTGCGTCGCTCGTGCTGCTGCTCACGATCTCGTCGGTGTAGTCGGTCGCTGCAACGTTGCGCTTCTTCACTGGCTTCTTTGTTTGCGCTTGTGCTGCTGCAAGTTGCTGCTGTAGCGTCTCAATCGTCTGGTCGCGTTGCGCATTCGTCACTTGCGCATCAACGGCTGTTGCAACCAACAGTCGAATGATCGAATGGCACGCACTGACGCTCGCAGGCAGTAGATCGACCGGCAGCGCATCGTCGCTGACTACTGCGTCGACTGTATCTGGTGATCGTAAACGCTGCGACACGTGCGCCTTCAGCGTTTGCGTCAACACGCGCGTAACAAGCGCATCGTCACTGCTGCTGCTATCGTCGCTGCTGCTGTTACTTGCAGTCAATGGCGTCGTCATCGTCTCTCCAGCAGCCGAGGACGACCGACGCACTTTCGCCTGCGGTGTCGCCATCGTCCGCAGTCGCTTGTGGACGCGTGCAACTTCCTCAGTCTTGCGTTTCAACACGTTGTGTTGCTTTGCATGGCGCGCCGCCAAGCGCTGGAGTTCGAGTTGCGTCTTCTCGTCGTGGCGCTTGAGCTGGACGATCTCGAACGCCTGTGCGCGTGCTTCCCGCCGCCGCGCGTCGCTCTCGAGCCGCAAACGACGCTGGAGCGCTGTCCGTTGCCGTTTGAGCTCGATCAACTCACGCTCGAGCGCTGCGATCGTCAATGCAGCGTCGTCGGTCGATTCCAACGCGACGATTAAGCGACGCGTTGCAGCGAGCGCTTGTTGCGCTGCTGTGAGTTCATGCGCAAGCGCCGCGTCAATAGGTTCACTACCAGCAGCCGCAATGCGGCGCTCCATGCCGTCAATTGTCGCTGCGTACGTTGTTGTGAGCGTTTGCAAGTGTTCGTGCGCCGTCGTTGTCGTTGCTGGAAGTGCTGCGAGGCCTCGTAAAATCGTTTCGTTCGCTCGAATCACGTCCGATAAACTCGCAACGTCGGCCTGCAATTGCGAATGCGACGACGACAGCGACGGGACGTTCAGCGCGTGGCTCGTCGCGTGCTTGTCGATCGAGTCAGGCGACGCTGGTATCGCGTCTGCCAGCGCCAGCGCATCGCGGGCGAGCGCCAGGAGCGCAGGCGGCAGTGGATGAGCCGTTTCAACTGCAGCGTCGACATCCAGCGCTTCACGCGCGACGCGCTGCCACGCATCGTTTACACAGCGCAGTGCTTGCAATTCGTCTGCCTGTTGCTGTCGCTCGGCGTCGCTTGGTTGCCCATTGTTCTGCTGCAGTTGAAGCGCTGCGACCTGCGCTTTCAATGCTGCGACCTCTGCAGTCGCTGCTCGAATGTCACGATTCACAACTGCGACGTTCGTAATGCTGCGCGCGCGGGCTGCGTACCGCAACGTACTGATCGTCTCGTCGCGGTTCGTTGGCGCTGGACTCACGCACGCGATCATGAGCGTCTTGCTGTTGCCACCCAACGCATGCGCCAACAACCGCGTGAGTTTCGAATCGCGGTACTTGACGTGCGACGACGCGGGCGGTGCAGGAGTTGCTACTCCACTGGTAGCACTTCTTGAGCCGTTAGCAACGCGCGAAGGTTGTTGCTTCGCACACAGCGCATTGATGACGTTCCCGAGCGCCAACAGGCTCTTGTTGATCGACACGCCTTCTTTGAAACGCGCACCGAGCGCCTGCGTCCGCTTCACGCGTTCCGAGCCCGCAAGGTCGACTAAACTGAACTTTGCGACGCTCCGGGTCGTTGCATCCGTCTGGGTGAGCGTCAATGTACAAATTGCGTGCGAGCGACTTGAGTGCGCGTTCATCGTTGTTGCAGCTGTTGCGCGCTGTGCGGCGCCGGTTTGTAATAGCGTCGCAACTTGCGCGAGTGACGTGACGACGGGTTCGTACAAACCACTGACGAGCACGCCATTGCGCGTACCATCGTCTCGGATTGCGAGGCCGTTTGTGGAAGATGTCGAAGATGTCGTCGAAGCAGAAGATGGACGTGCGAGGAGGTCGTAGATCTCTTCGTTCAAAATCTGATATATAGAAAAAAACAAAAATGAGGGAATTGTTACATGTCGAGTTTCTAATTCGTAATTAGCAATTTTTATAGGTTACACACCTCGAGGTACGAGACCGTGACGACGCAACGTGTTGTTCGTGGTGACGCATCGACGCGATCAAAGATCTACGCGTACAGTGCGTCAGTCGATGGGTTGTTTAGATAGATAAAGAGAGAGACTGCGCAACGTACAGCTGCGAGTGCGCGGGGGATGATCCCACGGTCGAGTGGGTTTGCGTCGAGTCGGAACTCGTTCCCCATTGTGAACCTACGAGATGTATGTACACACACACGTGAGTAAAGCACCTGTGTGTGCAAATGGCGACTACGCAAATAATTCAAACGTACGTCTTGCCAGACCCGGTTTGGCCATACGCAAGCACCGTTGCGTTGTAGCCGTCAAAGAAACGGTCGACGAGTGGCGCAATGAGCTGCTCGTAGACGCGCTGTTGTGGTGCATCTGGCGCAAACGCAGCATCAAAGTCGAATTGCTTGTCGCCGTTGAGCACGACGCGCGTTGCGCCGAGCGTGTGCACACAGCAGTCAGTTGTGAGTGCAGCTTCAGCTGTACTCAATGGCCGCACGCGCACGGCGACCTGGACGCTATTGCTATTGCTGTTGATCGGTGTCATTGTGGCGTCCTCGGACTTGCTGCTACTGATCGCAGCCGTCGGCGTCAACGTCGTCGTCCGGAGCGACGTTGCCGTTGCGTCCATGGTGCGCTGCTTGCAGCAATTTTTCGATAGCGTAAATGCGCGGCAAACAATTCAAATGCGGCAACTGCAAAAAGCAATAACCGTAATTAGAAATTACAGTACCAGCACAATATAATAAGACTTGCAATACTGTGTGTGGACACGATACAAAATGAAAAGATTCTATTCAATCTTGTTGCAACACGCTACGACACATTTGTCTACAGCCACGGATCATGATCAATGGCAGCAGCCGTCACTGCTGTTGTTGTTGCTGGACGGAATTGATCGGTGCTGAATGGGTCACTGGTGTCAAATGGCGACGCAGCCCACTTGTTGCTGCTTGCACACGTCGTAAAGTCAGCACTTGGAAAGTCGGTCAATGTCGTCGTCGGTTTCGATGCGGGTGCTATCGTCGCAGGTAGCGTCGGATGCATCCCACTACTACTACTACTACTACTACCGACTGGTGCAGTCGCTACCTCCACATCCATCAACGCGTGGGAAGCGCCAACGAGTCGAAGCAACGTAGCGTTGCCGCAGAATGCAGTCAAAGCGTCGTGTGGCGCACTTGCAAACACGTGGATGACTGCGCTCGTCGAACGCAGCTCCAACACGCCGGTCCATTGCGTTGAGGCGCTTGTCGACTTTGCAAGCACGAGCGACGCTGCGATGCACTCATCCCATCGCGTCTCTGTCAAGTACGCGAGCTGGAGCATCGCAGCAGTAGTTTAGAGTCCATCCGTCGAGGCGTCCTCTGCTACTAACGACCTACAAACAGACACGCTAAACGTACGTGGATGTGCAGTGGCGTGTCGATCAGCACGTCGTGCACAAACGCAACACGTGCAGCGCAGCAGAGTTTGGCGAGTTGCTGACAGAACGAGAGCGTTTTGCTGCTACTGCTGCTTGTGCTCGCACTCGAGGACGACGCGAGCGACTCGACGTCAAACTGACACGTCGCTTCTGCACTGTTTTGGTGTCGTCGAACGATCGTCAGAGAAATAGAGAGAGAAAGAGAGAGAGAAAGAGAGAGAGAGAAAGAGGGACGCACGTTTGCCACGCGCGCTGGAAGCAAGCGCCAGTCGCCGCCTGTTGCTTTGGCAATCGACAGAGCGCGGTGAATGGCAACACGAACGGCGTCGTCGGCGCGAGGCGAATGACTCTCATCTGCGGTGCGTCCGTGCCTCCACTATCACCTTCTCCTCCTCCGTCACCACCACTATCACCACTGTTGCTGTCGTCCAGCTCGCTGAACGCGACTTGGAACGCAAACGTTGCGCGCGAGAAGCGCTGGAGCTGGAAGCGCTTTTCGGCATAAAACACGCCAAATGGCAAGAGACCGCTAGCACTGACACCACTGGCCGCGCTGCTGCTTTGGTGCATCTGGAGCGTCAGCTGCCGATCCGCGTCGACGCACTTGAGGGCGCCACAAACACGCATGTGCAGCGCAAAGTCACTGAGTGTGACGTTCGTCGTGTTGATGCAGCGCACGACGAGCGCGACGACGTCCTCTCGTCCTGGCGTTGGCTGCCGGTACGACACGCGAAGCGTCAGTGGATCCGAGCTGCCGGTCACGACGACACTGTCGCTGTCGTCCACACGGTTGAGCGAGTGGCGCGAGTGATCTGTAGCGACTGCTACGTGGTACTTTCGCGGCGGAAACAAGTGCGCCGGGTGGAACAACTCGTGCGTAAAGAGACTCTTTGTGGTAGTGACGTTGTTGCCGCTGGACGATGACGCGTTCGGTGGAAACACCAGGAGCTCCAGCAAGCTGTTCGTGAAAGGAGAGAGAGAGAGAGAGAGAGAGAGTCATTTATTTTGCTCTGCTCGCATCGCCTATCGTCACAAGCACAACGTACGCGACGCGTTCCAGCGATGCGCTCGTCGACTGGACGACGTGATGGTGGAGCAGCGCGCACTCGCGAGCGATCGCTGGTGCGAGCGACGGCGCAAGCTGCGCAAGTGTATGCATGCAGTTGACAAGCGCTGCGAGTGTCTCGACGTTGCTGTTGGTGCTGTGCGCTGTCATCGCAGCCGTCGATGTCGATCGACTCGCACCGAGGCGGCCGTCGTCGAATGCAGCGTGCGCAGTGCTCGAGAGCGACGCGTCGTCGTCGCTGTCGTCGTCGCTTGATGCAGCTCCACACGACGCACGTGCGACGGCGCAGAGCTGTTCGAGCAGCGTCGTTGGCGCAGCGACGGCTGGCCACTGCGTCGCGCACTCGAGCGTCACGTAGAGCAGCTGCACGCGGACGTCGATCGACATAACGTGACGCAGCGCACGCTGTACGTCGGTGGCAAGGAACGCGAGTGATTCACGAAACAGCAGCGTCGCTGGCGCGTAGCGTGCGCGTTGGAAGTGCTGCGTCAGCAGTGCGACGTAACAGAGGAGACTGCTCTGGTCGCGTTTGTTGGTCGTATTGCGTTTCGTCAGCAAAAGACTCTGGAACGTACGCAACACGATAAGCTGTGCGACTTGGACGGACGCTGCACGTTCGTCGCTGCCGGTGGCTGTCTCGTCATCGTTGCCACTGACATCGTATAGCGCCAGCGCTTGCGCGAGGCAGCGAAAGACCTGTGCGCTGCTCGTACGTGGCGACAGCCGTGAACTGCTGCTGCTGCTGTTTGCGCTAACGCTAGCGCTCGACGGCGACCAAAAGGATTCGAGCGCACAGAGTGACTCGAGGAGCGCAAACTCACGCTGCTGCACGACGCGAGCGACGAGTGCGTTTAGGAAGAGCTGGAGCAGTCCGAGGCGGTCGCTAGTAGTGATAATAGTGCGACGCCGATAGACAGCAACCATGTCAGTCGCACACAGCACCAGTCAATACCAAACAAGTAACAGCTTATGAGTCCACACAGTCGACGCTACAGCGCAGCGACGCACGTCTCGCGTTCCATGAGGCTCAGTGCTTCGACGATGCGCACAAAGAGCGCGCGGCAAGTCGGCGCAGCGAGCCACGGGACGACGCGGACAAGGAGTTGACTCATCTCGAGCTTGTAGTCCGAGCGCCGGTGGTAAAAGCACTGCGCGAGGAGCGCGTTTGCCAGCAGCGGTGCGCGTTGAAGGCGCGCGAACGTGAGCAGCGGGTGCGACAGCAGGAGGAACATCGCACGGCAGAGCGCTGTCGTCTGCGCGAGCGACGCCTTGCGGCCCACGAGCGGACAGATCCACGTTGCAATGACGTCGCTTGCGAGCTGATCGATGCGCACGCGGCAACTCGCCGCACTGCTGCCAGCACCTGCAGCTGCATCGCTGTGCTCGTCGTCGTCGTCGTCGTTGGTGGTGCTGCCGTCTGCGCGCCGCGCGCTGTCAAGAACGAGGTACGGCAGCGACACGCCCGGACAGCGCGCACCGGTCTTGTCGAGCATCAAAAACAGCAACATCGCGATCCACGTGATCGCGTCGACTTGGTGCTTGAGCGGTAGCTTCTTCGCGGCGGCGATAACTGCAAAAATGCGTGGATACGCGTCTTTCACGACCGCAGCAACGACGTCGTTGACCGCCGACTGTGCGGCAAGCGACTCTTTCACAAAGCTGAACGCGTTCACGCTTGCGCAGCGCGCAAAGAGCATGCGCATCGCTGTGAACGCTGCACCGGTCGCTGCTGCCGCTGCTGACGAAGACAACGTGGCGTCACTAAGCGCCGTAGGATCGTAGGCAAACAGCGCCTGGAAGAGAATCTTCCACGTGTCCGTGACGATCGTCCAGACGTCCTGCTGGCAGCACACGCGCGCTTCGTGTGACTCGAATGGGAACGCGCTTAGTCCGTCGGCCGTGACGATGCTCACAGCGATGCGGAGTGTCACGTGCGACAGCGTCGCGATCGCAACGCTCCGGACGTCTGCGAGTTCGTGCGTGAGCGCTGCGCGGAGCTTGTTCATCGGTTCTTTCTCGGTCGCAACGACGAAGCTCAGGACGAGCGGCAGTGGCACTTGGAGCAGCAGCGGCAGCGCAACGAGCAGCACCGGTGCGTTCTGCGAGCTCGCGAGCTCAGCGACACAGGCATCCAGGACGAGTTGCCACGTCGCCATCGTGCTACAGCTCGGACAGCGCGCTGCGAGGCGGAACCCGAGGACTTTCATGGTCGTACTCGCTTCGGTCTTGAGACATTCCTAGTGGGAGATGGGAGACGCCAGTGCACCACGTGGGGTTGTGCAGAGAATGAGGCAACAGTGGGTGTAGTTGACAGACAAGAGATTACAGTAGCGAAAGCAGAACTGCAGTGGCTATGCATGAAGAAGCGCCAAGCGACACTATCCGACGCACTTCGAGCGCCTCGCGAAAGTCCCGCAGTGCAAGTGCGTTGCGCTTTGCATGGAGCATCTTCTGCACTTTGGCGAGCGCACGCTTGGCACTTGCAGACGTCGCATCACTGAGGTTCTCCTGCATCCTATAAGGTAGTGCTTCGTTCGTGACGCGTCTCGATGAGATTTGGTGCTTGCACGCGTGCGCTTCGATATTAATTTTAACGAAGCGACGCACCTTTTCAAGATCCGATTATTATATAGTATCGTAAGTTTATAGAGCTCTGATTCACAATTGAAAACGGGAATACTTGCATAAAAAATACGTGTGGTTTTTTGCTGCTGAAGCTTCCATTTCAAACAATTTGAAATTATTTAACAAGGCTTATAAAACGAAGCAACGTGCCTTTTCAAGATCGAATAATAATGATACGTTTTTGTATATTTTCTCGTACATAGCACCACCATCACGCTCGACTGTCGTCGCCACCATGGACGATACGCGCGACGCTGTTCCTTCAACACGGTGATGAGTTCCTCCTAGCCGCTTACTTTATGTCTCGCACATCGAGCATCGCAACAGCCAAAGGCACATGCATTCCTGACGCCCAGTGTGAGTTCCACCACAGAGACAGCAGCACTTTACTATTCGGGTCGCCATCATAAACACCGATCAAATATAGCATATCAGAGTCCGAACATCCCTGTTCGTTTGTCTGCTCGTTCGTCGCTCGCTTCGACCACCACATCAATACGAACGCGTGACGACCGATGCGCTAGATACCACTACGACACACTTGAGAGGATGCCAGCGACCTCCGATGCAGACGACGCACTCGAGTGGTCGTACGAGCTTGTGCAGTCGTCGTCGTTGCCGACGCTCGACCTCTCGCGGTCGATCAAGTCGCGGTACATTCCGCCGTCCGTCCTCGTATACGTCGACCACGTCCTCTCTCGCTACAACAAGCTGCTGTTTGCAAGCTACGCGCTCGGGCTGTGCCTTAGCATCGCAGTGCCGCTGCTCCCACCGCGAGCGAGCAGCGTCGCAGCTTTGCTCAGCGCACTCCTCGGGCTTCCACTCGGCCTCGGGAGTCTCAGTACCCTCAGATTCGATGTAGTTCGATTGCTACTACGCTGTTACGACTTCTATTTCTTCTTGATCGTGAACGGCACGACAAACTTGATTGTCGCAATGCTCTTCCGTGACCTCCGCATGACGCGCTTACTGATCGACTGGACCGGGTTCCAGAACATCGTGCTCATTGACTCGCAACTCCGAGGCATTCGACAACTCTCGATCCTCGCAGTCGTCGGGATCTTCACGGTCTTCATGCTCCTTGTGTGCATCATGCTTGGTCGCGTCGATGCGATCGAGAACTTCAACATGCTCACGTACGAAAACAGCTATAGCCAGTACAACATCTCAGCGACTGACGTCGTTGGGAACGGTCTCATTACGATGATCGTACTGTTGCTCAAGATCGTATACCGCAAGCGCCAAGCCCTGCGGCATCGACCGCCTGGCGCTGCCAAGAGCGCAGTCATCGAGTGTGCGATCTACCGCTGTCGCGTCAAGCTCACGCCATGCGTCCCAGCGCCGTTGCCGCGATCACCGGTGCTGTCGCTCGCGTCGCCGCCAGGCAGCGCCGTGCTGCGCTCGAGCGACTCGTTGACGCACATCCACAGTAAGCGCCCGCCTGCACCTGCGGCCGTGCGCACACGGCGTCCGAGCTTCGTCCAGCAGATGCGCTACATCAAGTGCGACCGCGTGTTTGACGCACGTCGGACGCTGCTGTTTCCGATGCGCGTGACGAGCAAAGCGCCGTTTCCTAGCGCATTGCTCGGTGTGATCTACACCTGCGGCACTGGTGGGTTCCTCCTCATGGTCCTCGCTGCAGTGGCTGCCCCACCATCGTCGTCGTCGTCGTCGTTGCCGTCACGCACAGCAGCAGCAGCTGCGACAACGGCATCCACAACCGACACCTCCATTCAGCACCAGCTCGCAGTCGCTTACACGCTCCAACACAGCGGCGCAGTCGCAGCATTTGCGCTCTCGATAGCGTTCGTTGCGACGTTCACTGCTGCGCTCCAGCGCGAGCTCCTGTGGTCGCTCTGCACGTCGTTTGACTTTGTCTTCTACGCACTGCAGCTCGCATCGATCCACGTGTCACTGTGCCATCTGTACCAATGGAATCTCTACCGGTGCCTCAGCGTCGCAACGTCCTACTTGTGGATCCAGTGTGTCCTGACGCTCGATGCACTGACGCCGTTGATGAAAGCAAAGCTCCAGTTCCACATCCGGTTTGCAATCCCCGTTGTTGCGATGTTCGTTTTGTGGCACGTCACGACGCTCTATGCGATCCTTGGGAACAACGGCCCAGCGGATCGCGTCGTCTGGAGCGGCGACATCTGGCACCGCCACATCGTCGTCCGCGTCGTGCCGTTCTACTTTGCGCGCCTCGTGACGCTCACGCTCTGGTGCTGTCGGCTCGTGAATCGCCTCGCACGCGCGACGAACGACGACGCGGTCGTGCTGCGCGGTGCAGTTGCGTACGACAACTACCTCGTGCTTGGGACGCGCCGTCGGTCGCGCGGCAAGTCGCTCACACCCAGTCGCGCGATTGCAAGGAGCAACCAGGTCGCACCGACAACAACAGCAGCAGCAACAACAAGAGACGACGTCGCAAGCGGGCCAGCGCTTTGACGGCAGACGATCGTTCTTCCTACTACAGCACTGTATTGTATTACGCGCGCCGTGGCTTCTTGGCTCCTATCATTGTTGCGCTCCTGCTGCTACTACTGCTGCTGTCGGTCCACTCACGCCAGCTCGCACTCGCAAGCGGCGTTGCGTCCAGCGCCCGTCGGCGCGTGTCGGGGACGATCCGAAACGCGCGCGTCGCGTCATTTGTGACCGCTACGTGCGCCTGCGCGTGTGCTGCGGCGCGCTCTTTGGCGAGATCGACTGCGAGACGCGCGTAGACTTGATGTGGGACCTCGATGCGCTCGCCTTCTCGATTCTTCCTATTCCTCGAACTACGTAGAAGCGCCACGAGGTCACAAAACACTGCGTGGTCGTCGTCGTTCAGTAGCGTGAGCGCAAAGCCGTCTGCATCTGGACGACGGCCGGTGCGGCCAATCAAGTGGACGTAGTCCGCGACAGTCGGTGGCAGATCAAACACGACGACGCGCGCGACGTCGAGCAAATCGATGCCGCGACTCAGGACGTTCGTGGCGACGAGGACGTCGACCGATGCATGCACAAATGCTTCGAGTGCAGCCAACCGATCGGGTTGGGACTTGTCGCTATGGATCGATGCGGCAGCACGTTGCGTGTGTTGCGTGATTGCGTGCGCGAGCAAGTCGGCACCGGCTTTCGACCGCACAAACACGAGCTAGAGGCATAAATGTCGGTTATAAGAGCATATGGAATCGGATACAGAAGCACATGTTTGGGTAAACAAACGCGTATGTCGGATAGAAGAGCGCATAGTCGGATAAAAGAGCACACAAACGGATAGAAGAGCACATGGTCGGATACACGAGCAATCGAGCATACCGTACCGTTGGGTCAGTGCGATGTGCTGTGAGGTACGCAAACAACTTTTGTTTTTTGTGTTTATCCGTCGCCCACTCAATTGTCTGGTGCACGCGTGGGTTGATTGTCAATGTGGTCGTTGGTGTTGATGTTGTGGTGGTGGAGAAGGCACGGGCGTTTGGATGCGGTTGCTGGACGTCGACGTCAATCCGGACGATGCAATGCGTTGTAGCAGATTCTGCAGTGTCGTTTTTCTGTAGCAACTGCTGAACGAGCGACTCAACGCGCGACGAACTCGTTGCGCTCACACATACGAGCTGCAGTGGCGCTTGTGCTGTTGGTATGGCTGGTGATGACTGCAACAGCCCATAGATCTGTCGAATCTGCGCTTCAAAGCCACTTGCGAGCATCAAATCGACTTCATCGATGATCCATATTGCCAGCGATCGTAACAGTAGCGGCGCTGTTGTCGCGTCATCGCTGCTGCTTGTAAACAGCTCTAAGCACCGACCAGGCGTTGCAACGAGCAGCTGGACGCCACGTGTCGATAACCGATAGCGCTGCGGTGGCAATGGGAAGCCACCGACGAGCAACGCAGTCTTACAGCTTGCAATGCCAGCTGCGAGCTGCTTCGCGACGCGTTCGAGTTGCATTGCAAGCTCTCGCACGGGCGCCAAGACGAGCGCTATCGAATCAGAAGCAGTTGCAAGGTGTGTGAGGATCGGAATCAGAAATGCAGCTGTCTTGCCACTGCCAGTGGGTGCGATGACGAAGACGTTGTGGCGTTGCAAGATGCACGGCAGCACTTGCATCTGCACAGGCGTCGGCGTATCGAAGCCACTACTGCTGAGGTTTGCAAGCAGCTGTGGTGGCAATGCGCAGTCTGCGAAGCTTTGGACGGGCGAAGGGACCTCGATGGAAGAGTTGTCGTTTGTACCAGTGACGACGACGACGCGGATACCAAGGCGACGGCGCAGCCGCGTCGCTTCGAGTGCCTGTTGCTTGGCTTGTTCGTGGTGCAGCACGAGCGCCTCGCGCTGGCGCAACATGCAAATGTCACGGCATTCGATGCTGCAGACGTCGTCGTCAGTTGCATCACAGATGTATGCGCCATAGCGCCCACAGACCTGCAGCATTGGCAGCAGCAGTGTGAGAGGAAGCGAGCGACGCTGCCACGTTCGCACCATATGCGCACGAAGGCTCGCGGCTCGCACAAATACAAATACGCTTGCATGTATACACACACGCACCCCGCAACATGGCTCGTCGTCGCTCGTTCGCTGTCGTTGATCTGCTGCGTGCTGTACGATCGGAGTGTCGTTGTCGTCACGATCGAGTGTCATCGCTCAAAGTAATGCATAACTCGAGTACTATACAAATACCGGAGGAGCTGTAGTACCGGTATTTGCAGCAGGTGCGTGTTTTTCTGCAGGAAACCAAAATTTAGTTAAGCAAATATATTTGGAACCTTAACATTCGGATACAAGAGCATTGAACTGCTGTATGTAACTTACAACAAATTTACCAACGACTCCAGTTTCGGTTCAACACATTGACGCTACAGTCGTACAACGCAGTCTGCATATCACATAAATCAAATTTGCGGACTCTCTCTCTCTGTCACTGGCTTTCCTTCATGCATCATACACTACGGTATTGCTGCTGCTGCTGCGGATTGGGGGAGTCGCTGTAGTGTCGCTCCATGGGCGACATGTGTTGCGCAAGCGGCAGCTCCTCTTCCGAGTCCTCCATCTCGTAGTACGAACTTCGTCGTGCAGCCGTTGCTGCAATGAACCCCGCGTCACTTGAGTGCGTCTTTGCGCGTTTGTACAACACAAAGCACGCAGTCGTGACGGCGGCGTACAGCGCACTGGCTTCAAAACACGCATTTGCAGTCTTCTTTGGATTCTTTGCACCATGGATGAACGTCGGCTGGAGCTTCAGCAGCATCCCAATGATCAACTAGCATGCGATGTGCGTAGGCGTCAGTTGATGCGCGCAAACGACACGATGGAGAAGCAGGACGATGTGATTGTGTGCGTGTACGTACGAGAAAGATGCAGCCAGAGAAGCCAAAGATGATGCCGAAGAGATAACCTATAGAGGTGCAAATGCAACGAGCGTGGCAGTGCATGAGGCCATAAGCACATGCACATACGCCTCGTGTTTTTGTTGTCTACATCGCAGAAGCAGCACGACCAGCATTCGACACACGATACCAACACCAGTTTGCGAGCACGTACGTGACGTCGCGCTCATTGCAGTGGATGGTAGTCAGCGAGGATGTGCGTGGGTGGGTGCCAGTGGTGACAGCAATGATGCGGACAGGTGCGTCTGTCGAGCTGTTGTCGAGAGCAATTGTGAAGTCGTCACCGAGAACCGAGAACAAAATTGCCACGCAATGCCGACAATACCGGTACAGTAATGGGTCCGAACCTTGACTGGAAAAATACCAAATCCCGCATTCAAAAGCTGCGTGTCTATGTCATTTTGAACAAGGCATAAAAAGACGAATAAATCCTGTTTGAAATACATGAAAATACAACGATATATGAGCTCATCGTTGTTTTGGTAAATTGCACAATTTCGCAACACAAGAACTGTGAACACATTCATATGTCAGCTGCTTAAATATTACAGACAACGCGCACGTGTAGATCAACGAGTGCTCTGTAATGCTGACGATATGGACGTATTCGTATCGCGTTTGAAAGCACATAAATACTGCTGTGTGTATATACATATACCAGCGTATTTCAATCACAAAATATGTAAGCGAAATAAAATTCGAACACATTGTGAGATTGCCATAATGTTTGAACATTATGTAATGGTATAGCACCACGCTTCGAACTGAAGCAAAAGTACAGATTGAATTATTTGTATGCGGTCTTGTACAAATAAATATATAGCGAAACAGGTCTGGTTAAAAGACTTGTGTGCTCAGCAATCGTAGATGTACTTGTCTCTAAAAGAATTACAATATTCCCGATACACGGACTATTACGACATGACGGCTTTGAACGTGCTAGTAGGTTAAGTTCCAGCGAATAGAAATATTTACAATGCAATACTGAGTCCAGATACAGAAATTGCAATGACATGATGTTTGCTGAATGCTGAAGTGTAGGAAAACAGTTCCCGCACACGAAAACATGCATCTGTGTGTTTTTATATACAAGGTAATATTAGACACATGCGCTGCGTTATATAAATATGATATGATACCTACGCGCTATTAGAACACTCTAACATTTAGTACAGTGCACATACAAACTCCGTTATACATTGTTGTTGTCAAATCGTATATTGGATTTTACAAACCTCTCAACTGGTAGTACATTGCGTGAAGTGTCGTTGTCAGCGCAAACCAGAATGTGCTACTCAGAAACAATGAGTTTACTTTAGGCTTTTCCTAGTCAATACATAGTTGTTTGGCATTGGTATAAATCAAATCATACTTAAAGACCTTTATGCTGTCTTGACGCCGTATACCGGTTGAACGCATGTCTAAAAATAGTATTAGCTTGCCTTTGCTCATTGATACAATTTAATTGACAGTTTGCCTAGGATTCCGGTTTAGGTAAATATTTTAATGCAGAGGTATGGCCTAAAAAGTCAAGCGATAGTCTGCTCTTGCTTGAAGACGGAGGTGAAGAGGTTACGTGCTTTTACCACCCTATTTGCCGACTATTTCTTAAAAATCATGCATTCGGTCGTCGCGACAATCATCATGTAGTCCTTCGAGCTAGTCCATACAGCAAGTACTACAATAAAGCGATACATATATGTGTTCGCCGTTGGTCCACCGTGATAGAGTTAATTTACTCCATTTATCTACCGTCCGGCACTAGCGCATAGTCGGGCGATTTAGAAGTCCACTTAAGGGAGATGGTAGTGGCAAGGTTACGTGTGTGTTGCAACATTTATCTTATAATATGTTTAGCACACCAATTAGGCACAATGTCGCAGTCAGTGTAAGGTGGCTAGTACCATAAATACGTACATCAATATTTTTAATGCTTAGCATTAATACGAATTACGTTAGCTAGTTATGTCCGTTTATACTTTTGCATCACACAAGAGTGATACTGTGAGAACTCGTTTCATCAGGTAAGTTATATTATATCGATCTGTTACGAGTCAAACGAAAACGTGTACATCATGAGAGCTGCTTCAATGGTCAGTAAACACGTGCACATGTTTGTAGCAAGACGACTATGTAGATAAACAGCTACACCGTCTTGTGTTTTTCCTGGCTTCCATATTGCATTTTGCCATAAATGTACGTCAAGTGTTGCTTAGCGTTCAAACTAGCGTATACTTGTGATGACACTATTGAAATCAGCAGCGACAATGTGATAATGGACAACTGTACCTCAGTACGACAAGCCAATAGGCAACGTTACAAACGAAATGTTCTCTTTTACGAACAATTCCAAAATGGATCATAATTGCACGTAATCGTGTGTATCTATCCGTGCGAGATCGACAATAAAGTGCATTGATTTTGACGAGGTTCATTACTAACCTGTGGTGCATTTTGCTTGTCGTCATATAATTTTGTCGAACATATGATTGTGTTCCATTACAAATCGTTGTTCTTTCTATTGAAACCATATGTAAGTTAATATATATCATTACATTGCATCTTGACCGCCATACGTTGCGCAAAACATTGCTTTCTGGCACCTATTTGTGCCGTATAGACTAGACGTATAAATTTGGTAACGACTGATGATGTTGCAAGTACACGAGTGCGCGATAATAACAACAACTTATTATGACCCTGCTACTTTCCCTCTGTTTCCCTGCTTATAGCGTTTTTCACTAGAGCACCGCTGCATAGAAAACGATTTAACTCAATCTCAATTTGCTGAAAGTGAAACATAGTCAGCAGAGGTAGGTTTTGTCGCAGCGTGTGTTTATGCATGCCGAGGGTGATGATGCAAGTGTGCGAGGAGGCAAGAAAGAGGATGTTTTATTTTGATCTAGATACGCGTATATAATATTGAGGTGTAGTACTTTTGTTGGCCATTTTGAACTAAACTACGTATTCACAACCCATACTGAAATACTTGCTGAGAATGTTTAGAAAATGAACCTTAAGTACGTATTATTTTGGAGATAATGTAGTAGGTTTTTGTACTTGTATATGGCTGTGTTATATATTTATTGAAAATAGAATATCATTAATACTGTGTAACTGAGGGGCTGATTATTGACTTATACCGTTACCGGTCCGAATGCGAATTATCTCCGACCACATTCCGACAGCTAGGAAAATAGGATACTTCGACAAAATAAATGCGCCGTGTAGTTTACGTTTTAGTTTTGGGTTTTGTTTGGCAAACTAATTAACTGGTTTTAATTGATAACTTTTCAGATATGTATTTGATGGATGACCAAAATTGCGACAGTCACAATCAATCAAACTGCTTTATATCGCAAGCAGAATGCCATGAGACGACCTGTGGGCTAAGAAAAAAGGATAAAACGAAAAACCATACAAATGACTGTGTTTCACATCTCTTGTGATGCGATGGGTTCATGGTGAGTTCGGAAATGAAGCACGGATAAGAAAAGCGGAACCCACTATTCGGGTCACTTCAAATGCCTGCATAAATACCGCAAAATATTGTTACATTACATTCTCGATTTTTCTTCATCGTTCAGTCTCGGCGTTTTCCTTTGAGACAAGGTTTGTTTCACTCGTTTGCTGTGCCGACAACAACAACGGACGGAACAGAGATGCATATAACCCGACACAACCATTGGTTAAAACAAAGAATACAGTGATATGATTGGAAGAAGAAATGCTGTTACAAGCGGCCATATTTCTGTCCGTCGGAATAGTAAGAATATTTTAATATATGCTAAGTCACAACGTCTGAAAGTGAAGCGTCTCTGTTTATATTTTTTAATGTCCTCATATGAAACGTTTAGAATAATTTGCGATTAAGCGCGATTGTGTTTAAGGAGCTGAATTGAAGGGTGTAATGTATATTAAGAATGCCGTGGTGCAAGAACTGTATACAGATTTTAGCGCGGGTCTGTAAGATATATTTGACGAGTGTGTGCGTAAGACGTAATATCAAATGAATACATTTTGTGTAGTCACCCACATGATGTGCACATTCTAGTTCTCTCACCACTAGTGCTGTTGCTTTATGCGGAGTATTTTGTATTACTGTATGATTGCTGTCATTACATGCGTCTGCCGAGATGCTGGCGTGAGAGTTGGACCTCTACTCGAGCATATGCAAAAAGATAGAGAAGTGACTGAATAACATCCAATCTATTCCGTAATCGCCACAATCATCGACAGACATGATGATCAGACGGGAGAAATAGAGGGACGCGATGGAGTGGCATGACAACCATGACATTGGCAACGCAAACGTAGCAATCACTCGCCGATTTACTGGCTTCAGGTCACATCAATCTCACACTACACGCCATGTCGACGATTGCTCCGCTCCAGCGCAAGCTCCGTGTGCTCTGCCTCCACGGCTTCCGCACGAACGCCAAGGTGATGGCAGCGCAGACGCGCGAGCTACGCGACGCACTCGGCGACCGCGCCGAGTTCCACTTTCTTGATGGGCCATTCGAGGCACAAGGACCAAGCGACGCGGCAATTGAGCGTGCACATGCAGAGGACAGACCGTTCTTCGAGTGGTGCCGCATTCGGCGCGCGGAGCTCGACACGGAGGATGAAGTCGATCCGACCACGGAACTCGCATCAACCGACAAGGAGTGGCGCTTCGAGTACGTTGGGATCGAGCGGACGCTCGAGTACTTGGACGAGCAGCTGCACGCACACGGCCCATTCGACGTCGCACTTGGCTTCTCGCAAGGCTCTGTCGTGCTCACGCACATCGCAATGCTGTATTTGCAGCGCGACGTGCGGTGGTGGAACCTCAGCATCTGCGTCGGCGGCGTCCCCGTGCGCGGCGTGAGCCTCCGCTCGATGTTCGAGAAACCTAGCGGTGAGCCGATTCTACTGCCATTCCCGTCGGTGCACATCATGGGCAAGAAAGACCCGCTCTTCACCGAGTCGATCAAGCTCGCTGCGATGTACGAAGACCACCCTGCTGGCGCAGCCCTGCCGAAGCTCGTGCTCGAGCACGACGGCGGCCATCGGTTCCCGAGCGACAAGTACAACCCAGGCTTCTACGAACGTCTTGCAAGTGTGATCGCGCAACAGTGCACAAGCACTGCACCAGCTCCCAAGCTGTGATGTAGCGTGGACAGTACAGTAGTTGCAACCATGCGCGTGCAGGATGTGCGAATTGGCAAATATATTCTGTAGACAATTATATTCTGATATATATTTTTATGTCGTGTCAACAGTTAAACACGACACGACAGGCGACGTTGAATACGTCAAACGATTTTGGCATCAGCACGTCGAGGACGACGAACGCGACAACGACGCAAGCAGTTGCTCACTTCCCAACACGCTGCACACGTCTGCACACAACAGCTATACGCACCATCACCACAGCACCACCACATTATCATGGCTTCGGTAACAACGAAGAAGAAGCTCCGCGTGCTGTGTCTGCATGGCTTCCGCACGAACACGGACGTGATGATGACACAGACGCGCGGGTTGCGCGATGCACTTGGCGACAGCGCGGAGTTTGTGTTTGTGAACGGTCCGTTCCCGTCGCGCGGCGACACGGACGAAGTCATCAAGAAGCTCTACGGCGCCGATGCGGTCTTTTACGAGTGGTGGCAAGCACGGTACTTGGAGAAAGAGGAGATTGCGGACTTGGCAGCACAACCAAACCCGGCAGACACTGCGAATACGTGGAACCTCGTGTTCGAGGACATGGACGAGTCGCTCGATTACATGGTCGAGACGATCGATCGGCTTGGACCGTTCGACATTGCGCTCGGTTTCTCCCAAGGCGCAATCATGTTGACCGTGCTGTCGATGCTGTACCTCAAAAAGCAACAGCGACAGCCGTGGCAACTGTGCATTTGTGTCTGCGGCGTTCGCGTCCACGGGATCAACGTCCGTGAACTGTTTGAAGCCGACGACGGGACGCCCGTGTTCGTGCCGTACCCGTCGATCCACGTCGTTGGGTCGCTCGATGCACTGTACGACGAGTCGCTGGATCTTGCAAACATGTACGCGGACGACGTCAAGGGCTCGCCACTCAGTAAGATCGTGCTCGAGACCGAGAGCGGCCACAAGTTCCCGACGCCGAGTCGCCATCGTGCGTTCTACGCGGACCTCGCAACGACGATCCGGCAGTTCTTTGACCACAAAGCATCGAGTACCATCGCACGGCTGTAGTTGTGCTGGTTGTTGCGATGTAGCAGTAGTGAGAACCCGAGCACGTTGCTGAATAGAAATACACTTGCGTTCAACTTTGTGATCTGTCAGCTTGAAAATTGATGCAAGCACAAACATTTGGATGAAAATATATTATGCTCTATAATATTTTCTGTTGACGCGACGTTGAAGTAAAATTTGACATTTTTGATAGACGAGCGCAACACGCGTCTCAATCACTTGTGCGCAGTCACGGTATCTGCAACACTGCTGCAATCACCACCAATGACGGCAGTAACACCAACTGCAATGACGACAACACGAAAGAAGCTTCGCGTGCTGTGCGTGCATGGTTTTCGCACCAACACGCAGGTGATGCAAGACCAGACGCGTGCGTTGCGCGAAGTGCTCGGTCCGCACGCGGAGTTTGTGTATCTCAACGCTCCGTTCGAGGCCGAGGGCGAGTCCGAAGCAGCAATCGAAGAGCGCTACGCTGCAAGCGCGCCGTTCTACGAGTGGTGGCGCCTGCAAGCACCGGACGGGGAGCTTGCCGATTTTACGGACCCAGAGGCTGGCACTCGCGCACGCAGCGAGATCGCGTCTGGGAACCTCTGGTACATGCGCTACGGCGGCCTCGATGAGACGCTCGCGTACATGGACGCACAGCTCGAGGCGCACGGTCCATTCGACGTCGCAGTCGGCTTCTCGCAAGGCTCCGTGCTGCTCACGGTGCTTGCAATGTGGTACCTCACCCACCAGAACCGCCGCTGGTGGACGCTCGCAGTCTGCGTCTGTGGCGTCCGCGTCGGCGCAGTCAATTGCCGGTCGCTGTTTGAAACACCGGACGGCCAGGCGATCCGCGTGCCAGTGCCGAGCGTCCACGTCATCGGGCAGCTCGACACGCTCTACGAACAGTCGCACCTGCTGGCCGACATGTACGAATCACACCCCGTCGGGAGCGCTGCGCCGCGCATCGTGCTCGAGCACGACGAAGGCCACAAGTTCCCGTCGCTCACGCGCCATCGCGCAGTCTACGACGAGCTGCTAGCGCTCATTCGTCTGCATTGCGGCGACTTTGACAGCAGCAGTGCTGTCGTCAGTAGTAGTAGCCGGCTGTGAGTGCGTCAAAGAGGTGATGCTGTATGTTGAAGTACTCGAACATTAGACTTGGTCCATTCCTTGTATAGACAAGCACTTAACGCGGCCAGCTTATAACATCTATAATCCCGTGAGGCTACTATGTTGTAACGGACAATTAAAACATGAGGTAATAATATATCGATCTTGAAGCAGCAACAAAAAACAAATTGCGCACGTCGATCAACGACAACTTGCGATGTCTGTGCCACCGTCGCCACCTCTACGCAAGACACTGCGCGTGCTGTGTCTCCACGGGTTCCGTACGAATGCGCAGGTGATGCAGGAACAGATGCGTTCGCTACGCGAGACGCTCGGGGACGACAGCACGACCGAGTTTGTGTACCTCAACGGTCCGTTCGAGGCCGAGGGCGACGCGTTCCTTGACATTGAGCAGCTGTACGCACACACACGTCCGTTCTACGAGTGGCTTCAGTTCACGGCGCTCGACAACGACGAGTCGCTCATTATGTCGCCTGCTGCAACGAAGCGCATGCGCGAGCGCGTTGGCGATGGTGGTGATGAGTGGTTCCTCCGGTTCAAAGGCGTCGAGACCGCACTCGCACACCTCCATACACAGCTCCGCGCGCTCGGTCCGTTCGATGTCGCAATCGGGTTCTCACAAGGCGGTTTGATGCTCACCGTGCTTGCCATGTGGTGTCTTCACACACGCAACGAACGCTGGTGGCGCCTCACAGTCTGCGTGAGTTCGTGCCGCGTGAACGGCCTGAACGTCAAGCACTTGTTTGTTGATGGTCACAATTGCGAGAAGCGCGTGCCGTTCCCGTCGGTCCATGTGATCGGGAAGCTCGATCCCGTCCGACGCGAGTCGCTCAAGCTCATCGAGATGTACGATAGTCGGTGTTTGGTACTCGAGCACGCCGACGGCCATAGGTTCCCGTCTGTTTCGCGCCACGCAGCGCTGTACGCAACACTTGCAGGCGCAATGAACGCGTACCGACGGAGCGAACAGACGACGATAGTTACTGCAGTACAACGGCCACTAGCAACAAGTGCTAAACTATGAGCTCTTGGCAAAATGTGATCAACAAATGAATACATTGCGATCAGTCAACGCAACACAAGCAACGCGGGTCACGTTACGCAAACTATCGTCTCAACTGTGCGCCACATTTAGTTTCCTGTATGAACGGACTGGTTAACAGCACCACGTACTTGTACTAAAAACAACTTTAAATCTAAAACACACACTCTCTCTCTTTACAACTTCACCTCAAGCGAATTTCGTTTGTATAGTTTTTAAATCTTTTGTATAGTCTACAAAATGTGGCTTTCCATCTTCAAGCACATCAAAACCACGCACGCGTGGTGCAGCAAGTGCGTATCAGTTCACTCAAGCAATGGCGCGCATGCTTCGAGTGCTGCTGCTTGTATACCATGCAATCGCCGTCGTAGCTGCTGGTGCTGCCACGTGCGACTTTCGCGCACACCATCCACGTCGTTATGCGGTGCATCACCTCCAGCGCAGCAGTAGTCCACCAGACAGCGACAGCAGATCGTTGCGACAGCATCGCCACAACGCGATCACCATCGACGGTGTATTGGACGAGACTGCGTGGGAAGAGGTGCCATGGAGCGAGGACTTTGTCGACATCCAAGGCCCGCGCCACTGGTCGCAGCCGTGGTTCGCAACGCGCGTGAAGCTCCGGTACGACGACACGTTTTTGTACGTCGGTGCGTACCTCGAAGAGTCGCTCGTGTGGGCGAACGTCACGGCACGCAATGCTGTCGTGTTCATGGACAATGATTTTGAAATCTTTGTCGACGCCGGTGGCACGACGCACAACTACAAGGAGCTTGAAATCAATGCGCTCAATACGACGTGGAACCTCTGGCTCAATCGGCCGTACCGAGACGGCGGCCATGAGAACAGCACGCGCGTCGATCCGACCTATGGCTTCGACATGGCACGCAGCGGTCTCGAGACTGCAGTATATATGAAAGGCACGCCGCATCGTGCAACAGGCGACACAACGCAGCAGCAATTGCATTTCTGGACCGTCGAGCTTGCGTTGCCACTTGTGGCGCTCGCACAACACACGACTGCAGTTGTGCCACCGCTGCCGTATTCGTATTGGCGGATCAACTTTTCGCGCGTCGAGTGGGCGGTCGAGACAACGCAAGACGCACAAATCGTCAAGATCCCCGGCCAGCGCGAAGACAATTGGGTGTGGAATCCCCAATTTGCCATCGACATGCATCGACCGGAGCACTGGGGGTATATTCAGTTCCTCCCGCCGGTCAGTGATGATGCAATAACCGCTCAAGTGCCAATGGACCCCGAGTGGAGCGTCCGGTTCATTGCGTTTGAGCTGTATTACGCGCAGCATGCGTGTCGAGACGCAACGGGAGCGTTTGCATCGTCCATGGATGCGTTGGTACCGTTTCTGGCGTCCGCAGCGACGCGCGCGTGTCTCGTTGTCCAGGACTTTGGCGTGAAAGGTCCCACGTTCACAGCAAGCGTGATGGTGCGTGGCGCAGCAGACTTTGTGGCGCACATTCAAGACGACAGCTTAATTCACGTGACACGTGTTGCGGCCATCGAAGCTATGAGCATTGCGTAAGAGAGTGAGTTTAGCAGTTGAACACAATTGCTTTGATTGAGTCTAGATCTACCCCATAGTGAGAAGATTCTATATAAGTTACCCCACATTGATAAGTTCGTATATTTACAAGTATTAGGTAATTGCTTTGTTGTATTCTAGCTATACAGATAAGATTCTTTATTATCAAGTACTGTTAATAGATTATACTGGTGTTCCATTGTTTGCCATACAAACACATACTTGCTCTTTTGCTGCGGGACACAAAAAGATCGATTAAATTGATGCAAACGGTATTTACATTGCTGTATTTTGTTGGTAACAGGTTGGTCAACAAAGCAACAACGCATAGAGATGTGTACTACGCACGTGTATAGCAGCATATGCACAAAGAAATCATGTCAGCTTGTCTTACCCTCAATGACAGTTTTGTTTTTTCGACGACAATATCCATATTCTTGCAGATTGGCCATTCCCGAATACTCTTATTATCCTGCTGTATATGTTTTAATTGACGATAAATATATTCTTCAGGACGAGGCAACCAGATTGAATGAAACGGTTGTTTACGCATCAAACAAACATCCTCAGATCCAATTAAATATTGCAGCAGCACCACACACGTTTGCTTCTTCTCAATGACCACTGTCTCAGTTGCCTAATTTGAAAACAAAACAATCGATCCAACAGCGACACTGCAACGAAAAATACAACAACAATAAACAAGTGCAACATCGTGTCAATGCACATGTTCATTGACATGAAACTTACAAGACGATCCTCTTTGAGTTTGTGCGTGAGGATGCAACACCAAAAATGCTAAATATCGGATTGTATGTAAAGTATTCCGGTATTCTTTATGTGACAAACTTGTTCTTTTTGGGGCTTTGGTGATCAAATTGAATTCCTGCTCGACGGAGACAAGAAATTTACCATCAACAGCAACAAATGTAACATCCAAAAATGGTTATCGAAACAGCGTCACACATCAGTGCCGACACTGCAGCTCATGCGCGCGAACAAGTGAGGAGCCGCACAACTGGAGCAGTCCGTTTAACACAGATAAGCAAAGAAGTTCACTCTCGCTTTCACTCTCCTGTCGAGTTTGTATGGTCGCTGCCGCTGCTTTGAGCTGTCTGGGTTGCTTTTGGCAAACG
>JAADXH010000068.1:0-48323 GCA_023337595.1 Globisporangium camurandrum
TATATATATATATATATATATATATATATATATATATATATATATACATAATAGGAGCGACCATCCTTTGCAAAATGAATACTTGGATGTCTAGAAAATATCGACTTCCACACGGCATGTAAGCTCTTAACTTTTTGCCTGCATATACGAAGTAGTCATGATCTGTGGAAATATAAAAATGGGCGTTCGATCAGCGCTGATGTACTACCAACACAAAACTTGACTATTATACGAATCGGCGACAGATAAAACTGTGCCAAAACTATTCTTCTGTATATGTCGCATATACCGTGATTTTGATATGCAAGTTAAAAACTGATATTTCCCGTCCCGCGCAAACTTTTCTTGGCCTATGTTAGACAAGCACAACAATCACTGTACAACAAACCAATATGCTTATCACGAAGACTTCCATGCAGAAAGCGGCTGGAACGAACAAGGCTACGATGTTGCATATCGACTGTACAACTATGTTTGACTTATACCTGGTCTTTCTACTTCTTCGTTCCCAAGTCAAATTTGGTGAGTCTATGTTATTCACGCTATTGTCTGGCAATAGTTTTATTTTCCGTTGGCGATGTCAAATCTAACGAATTTGTGTTACTTGCGCTTTGTTTGGCAATGATAATACAATAGATATCAGCCGTGTAGACTGTTGTGTGAGCGAATGACGAAGCACTAGCAATTATATGTCTAAAATATATCGTGATGGGTCGTCATCTTGTAACGCTCCATTTAGTACATATTGTAAACAGAACGGTCATATAACTTTTGCTGATCATTTACTTGCAACGAATGGCACATTCAAAAACTACCGGATTGCATAAACGATGATGAGTTTATACCGTATTGGACAAAATCACGCACTTCAATACGATCAATACTCGACAGTATGAGCCATAAAAATTAAGCTGTTCGTATATTTGCCAGGGAAGTGGTACAAAAAATACTGCTGGATAACATTCCCAATGAAATAAGATCAACTAAGTCTCTAAATAGTTGTGTAGGTGTACATAGTACAAAGGCATTCTTGCCAAACACTATATGACATACAGATTTGACTAAGTATTTATTTGTCGACATTAAAATGTGAATTAGTTTTTGGACTTATAAACTGTTGCAATGAAATGATGTTCCCCCTTTTACTTGCAAACCATACAATTGACGTCTACCTTGCACTTACAACTCATTTTTATTCATACGTTTCAGTCACTAACAAACTTACTATCTGGCATGAAATGAAAGTCGTTCTATAACCCATACAGTACTTCGTATTGACGCTCACATCATACATACACACAGTATGACGTAGCTACAACGATCTTAACGTGTCTTGTTTGCAATAACTTAAATTTTAGGCTCGTGCACTGACAAAAAATACAACAATAAATGTATTTAACTAATTTGCTGTTGCTGTTCACTGGCGATATTACTTAAAATTCAAATACCACAGTAGTGCGTTTTGCGGCGTGTGACACAACACATATACATTGATTGATTCTGAGCAAAACAATTAATACAACAATTTAAGCGATATGTAGTGCCACACCCCTCCGTGCACGCCATGGCCTGACGGACCTACTTGGCCATTATTTGAGCAAAGGTGTCTATGGTAACTTAGACAACCCTTTAATGCGTAGAGCCTTTCAGTCGCAAATTACACAATGGAAGATAGGCATGTTGATGATTGAATGTGTGCTATTTATGATGGCGGTTATTGCAATTTCGGGATTCACAAAAATACAATTGCGATTCTATGATTTATTATAATCAGCAGTAAGTAAACATCCAAGCGTCGACATAAATGAAATTGATTTGCCGTACGTACTATATAATCCTTCGCCTGTTTCAGCACAATACTACAACATGTGAATACATCACTGTACAGGTCTTTATCAAATTATGAAGAGAGCTTCAGGTCCGGCCGAAAGCTACACTGCTAGCGATAAGTATATTAATTGGCTAACGACTCACCAAAACAATTAACACCTAAGTTACTCACGCGTGTGGTGATGTAAGCTCGCATTTGGGGTTTCAAAACGTTTGCACGGAACAGCTCTTAATGTGTATTTATATCAGACTTGCATTCTATATAGTTATGTATAGCTTTGACACCCGTTAAAAACTCATATTATTGTTTGCATGCATTTGAGGATCGATTGGGGTACTACACTATACCACTGGAAAATTGACCAATCAGAGTTTTGGGCATTGTGTTGACTCAAATACCTTGTTTTGACAAATCATGGCTCAAATAATTTGCTTGTTAAAGCCCAACTCGTCTAGTATTGTTATCGCGTGCTGATGGTTGCATTTGCGTGTCCAATCAATCTTTGTGTGAGCCATTTTTTAGACGTCCAAAGATAAAAATACAATGTGAAGTCAATGTTAGTCAAAGCCATTTGGAATGTTGTGGTTGTAAAGCGCGTATTTTCTGCTTTTGACTGGCTAAATTCCGGTCAATTCAGCGAAGAAATGATGGAGACCTGGTCTCTTTTTGACGATATGGTTTTCGCTGCTTTTGCCTCAACGTTTTCAATGAAAATGATGGGCGACGAAAAAGAAACAATCATTGGCTATAAATATTACAATGATCGAATATCATTGGGTAGTGAAACATCAACCGCAAAACGAAAAACCTAATGGTCGATTGCCTAGTGGTACAGAGTGGTACTAGAGTTAGAGGCTAGTTGTAAAATGCTCTCGTAGATACCAACCAGAATTACATCATATCAAAACATGTCTCATTATTTTTTGGTTGCTATATCAAAGCGAATTGGTTGTACTTATAATCCATTCGTTGCGGAAGTGGCTATAAATTGTCTCCTTACTACATATGCAATAGTATTTCTATCTAGATTTACTTTGAGAAGGTGGTTTGCAAAAAGGTACGAAACTATACTTACAACCAAACATCGGATGTTTCGCACGAGTTCTTTGTGTGCAGTCTAGTAAGTATAGAATGAATGATATATATGTCTGTGATTTGGAGGTACATTCAATATATTTAAGGTGTTGAACAGCACCAAGTGCGTAGGATAGGAATCAGCAAGTGTTTTGTCGGCATTATCATCTAGATTTCGCATTAAAGCTTTCAATACACACATTACATGCACTCTCCTTTGATAGCCATATTTACAGTGGTAATATAGATATCGTAAAAATATTAATAAAACATGTCTTAGATACAACTTCTAAAGTGCAAGTGTCACAGTAACATGCAAACAACTTTTTAACATTTAGTATGTAGTTTGCGACGACAGACAACGCTTAGAATATTAAGGTTTCAATGTCAATATATAGCATATCACCAAGAACACTAATGCATACTGTTAAAAACGCTACAAATTACCGTGCTGTTCGTCATAATCATCTACTCGGTTACTTAGCTACAAATTCAAATCTCACAGACATTCATCTGGTTAAAATCAATCTCTCGACAGCCAGTACATTAGATATTGCATACATGCATCGATTCGTATGCTTCTCTGGTCAGTGCAGTGTTTGAACGTATAATCAACAGTATTGTTTACACATACACACGAAGCTCTGATATGTGTATGTAGTCCATAAACAATATCATGTTATAAACAGTAGGAGTAAACTGTATAATTATGTGAATGCGCACGTAATAAAGGCGATCTTGTACCTTAACATCGCATGTTTGCGTGAGACAGCAGTAACATATATGTTGCCTGTATTTGACCGGGTTTGAAGTCAATGTGCACGACGAATTTATATCGTCAACTCAATTGTTTTTTCGCGTTCTTGCCATGTAAAATTATAAGCCTTGTGTACACCATGTTGGTCATTTCACGGTTTGTTCGAAGAAAAAACTACAAGTGCGTGATATAGATATTTGGATGCATTTTGAAGTACTTCACTTGGCATTTATGAGCGACAGGGTAGAAACTAGTACTGATACTTGACCCACCTAGACAAGCAACCGCCGGGTCGACGCCATATGACATAACGAACGGTTAGTGTAACTGACTATAGTATCGACATTTATAGCTGTGGCTGTGTCCTGTGCGTTCTTTTTTCGCAATGTATACAAATATATGCCATCGTCTCAACGCGATCAAATAGCCAATTAACCAGATAAATAGTACTATACAGTACTTGCGCTTTGTTTGACCATTCTTAGCATATACTACAAAGGCGAATCATGTCATTTCACATTGTGATTGTACGACAAAAACATACTAAGATGATCTATGTAGGTGATATATACCCCATGACGGAGCAAGTGATAAATATAGTGTATTCGAAATCGCCGGTAATAGCGTCGAAACACTCAACCTGCCATGCGCGTCGGTGTCAAGGAAGCACAAAGCTTGGGGCAGTGGTGTAAATGGCCCATCGACGTTAATCACCAATCGTGTATTCGTCATCGATACCAATACATTGCCATATATAATACTAGCATGAAATGTGTGAAGTACGTGACATGATACATATATTTACTTGTATATATAGCCATTTGTGTTAGCAAAGAAAGAACGAAGATGAGCTCGAGTGTTGAAAACAAGTTGTCTGGATAGGCTGCACTTGCATCATCCATAATCAAAGTCCACATGACAAGTGGACTTTGAATGACAAATCAACACTTCTTTATGACACAAACACGCATCATCTACTTGAACTTGAAAGCGACTCGGGTTGCGTTTCGGACGAATCTGAAGTTTTGATTTTTGATCATCACTGAAGTTTTTTCTGGTGCTAAAGCCTGAAGTTTGCTCGCTTCAGGAATGGGATGCACCAAGCTTGCTCGATGACATGCATGGCCAGTTTATATACTGTATGATCGTGCACTCCCGTTTCGATACTCTTGACAATGCAGTGCGCCAATCGCATTGCACCCATTGCTTTTGCGCACTTTACACGCGCCATACTAAGTAGTTGCGTCACGAGGCGCGAGTGCCACTCAAATTCCTGGCTTGTCATTGCGCCATCATTCATCTGAAATTTGCCGTCGCGCAAATTCGAACTCCCCCTGTCCGCAATTCTAATTATTACCTCGTCTTCCGCTAAATCGTGCTCATCGCATACTTTGCAGTCACTTCAGCACCCCCTGCATTTACTAAATCGAATTCTCACACCATGTAAATCCATACCAGCTGCTCATTTTTTCTGTTTGCGCTTCAGAACGCCGACGTGGCGCGCGAAGGTCGCATTACTAAAACCCATACGAAAACAAGTCGCCCAAGCAGCAGCAGCAACAACCTCAAGGTGCGTCACGCGTGTCTGTGCTTGCGTCGCGTGCATGTGCGCGTTGCGTGCGTACATACATGACTGACGTTGCTCTCTACGCAACACCGATAACTAGCGTCCTCGCGCAGCTACAACCAAGCAGCAACACACAAGCGCGTTTTCTTCGCGTCCTTCTTCTGTCTGTTTGTCTTGCACGAGTGTGTGTGTCGCGCTTGTTTCACGTTTGAAACAGACGCAGCGACCCACACAGCCACACATCACATCGACTCATCCACGCTCGCGTGAATGCTGCGCGATAACATGGGCGGCGAGAGCGTCCAGGTGACCGACACGGCGTTTCCACTGCAGCCGCACAAGCCGCAACCGCTTCTAGCACAACCGCAACAACCGCAACAACAACCAACGAGCGCTCCAAGCAACAGCGCTGCGTACACTACGAACAACGCAATGCAGTATCCACCACACAGCACAAACAGCAACAGCAATAGCAGTGAGCCATCGACTGACCATCAACAACAGCACCAACAGCAGCAGTACCAGAGCCACCTATTGAGTGCAGCAATGGCGAGTGGCGCGCTCCATCAACCGACGTGTCTCGTCTGCTACGGCGCACACGTGGACGTTGTCTTGGAGCCGTGTCGCCACCATTTTCACGCACAGTGCATCGATCGGTGGCTCACGAAAGACAAAGTCTGTCCAATCTGTTGGAATCCGATCGAGAACCAGCGTCACGTCCACGCAGCGCAGTACGCAAGTGCACTGGCAGCGTCCACTGCCCAGCAGCAGCAGCAGGTACCGCCTAATAGCAGCGGCTATGCGCTCAGTCCAACGACGTTAAAGACTGAAGCAATGGCACCATCGACCGTCCAACAACCGCCACCAACGCCTACAGCTGCTGCTGCTGCGACAACACAACCACCAGCGGTTGTCACAACGCGCAAAGGCAAGTGGACGAGTGAAGAGAGTTTGTACTGCGATCGGTTGATTGAAGAGTTCAAAAAAGGGAATTTACCACTGGCCGAAGGCACGACGCTCCGGACGTTCTTGGCGAAATTACTGAATTGCGACCCGATGCGGATCTCGAAAAAGTACACCGGTGACCAGTGCATCGGCAAGGTATGTGACAGATGTTACAAAGTGTGATTGTTACAAGCTGTGATTGCTACGAATGACCGACATGTGTGGATGGGTAACATATTAAACTTCTTGAAATAACCCTTCTAAATGAACCCCTTTGTGGATCGTATGCTATTCTCCAGATCATTTTTCGACGACGCGAAGACGATGTGTCGAAAGACGACATGGAGTTAATTCGACGTGACTTGGCCGAGCTGGAGAAGACGTATTTAGAGCGCGAGCAGTACAATCAACGCCGGCGGGAGAAGCGTCTCGAGTCCGAAATGTCGCGCGACAAGAGTCGATACATTGCTGCGCGGTCGCTTGGGAGCTATACTGCAGCTGCAACGACGCCGACTGCAGCAGCAAATGCGCGCGCAACTAACAACAGTAGTCACTACCCGTCACCAGCAGCAGCAGCAGCGTCAGCAGCACCAGTCGCAATGCCGCATGGACAGCAAACGCAGCACGTCCAGCAGCAGCACCATGCGCCGTTTCCACCGACGCGTGGACCGATGCCACTGCAACAAACGGCGGCTGCGACGTTGCGGTATCAACAACAGCAGCAGCATCTCCAACAGCAACAACAGCAACAGTATCAACAAGCGCATCTCCAGTTTCAACAGCAACAACATTTGCAACATATGCAACAAATGCAACAACTGCAACAAACATCAAGTCCAACATCGCGCGACAGCGTTAGCAGCAACAATAGTAGCCACACCAGCAGCAGCCACAACGACAATGGATCGTTTGGCGCTGTACTGAGTCACGCAGCGAACAGCAGCAACAGCAACAGCAACAATCACAATCACACGACGACGAACGCCACAAGCGCCAACAGCAGCAGTGCGATAACGCCACACCAACAGCAGTCGACGACTAGCGACAGCAGCCATCAGCAGCCACAACAACAGCACCAGCCACAGCACTTACAAGCGCCACAACACCAGTCACAACAACAACAGACCGACGCATTCCCACGCGTGTCGTCGATCGACAGTTTCTCGTGTTTGTTCCCGCGCGTTGCGTCGATCGACAACTTTCAGCTGCCGCACCAGAGCTCTGGCTCTCACACGGGCTCGAATCACCACCACCAGCATGCATCACTGCACAACAACAGCAGCAACAGCGTCGGATTTCCCAGTAGCACTAACGACAATAACCCCCTCCAGCACCCTTTCGATCCAGCGACCGGTGCGCTCGTCAAGTCGCTCTCGATCGGCGATGGGCTAAACGCGTACTTTCCACGCGTTCAGTCACTCGAACAGCTCTCGACGCTGTTGGAAGCCCATGCGACAAGTCCCCGTCGCCAGAAAACGACGACGCTTGTCAAGACCGAGACGACAGCGCCGCCGCCGCCGCCGCCAGTAAACGACCGCAAGCGGCCAGTGGACGATGACGATGACGATGACGATGACGCTGCAGCAGCAAGAACGACAAACGACCAGCGCGTCAAGGACGAAACAGCGACGCGTACAAACGACCATTCACAACAACAACCGCATCGGTCCAGTCCCCACAAACCAGTCGATGCCACGTCCTCACAGCATCCACCGCCGCCGCCTGTAACCTCTAATTCCAATCACCAGCTGCCGAAGACACTCCACAAGATCCCACGCAGTTCGTCGGGCATTTTTCCGCGCATCCCGTCGATCGATAAACTCCCCCGGATCCCATCGATGGATACGTTGGCGAACGCTGCAGTCGCCACTGCCAGCTCTTCTACTAGCAATAGTAGCGGCCTGCCACGCGTGCCGTCGATCGATAAGCTGGCGCACATGGCGCGGATCCCGTCGCACTCGGACATGTCGCTGTCGTCGCGCTTTGGGTCGTCGGACCAGCTCCTCAGTAGCTTCCCGTCGTTCTCGAACCTCACGAGCTTGTCGTCGTGTGCGTCGTTTACGAACCTGAGTGGCCTGTCTGGCACCAGCACTGGCTCGTTTGGTGGTGGCTTGAGTGGCGGGATGAGCAGCAGCAGCTTTCGCTCAGGGTTTCCACGCAATTCGTCGATCGAAGACATTCTGTCGCTCGTTGCGTCGAGTGAGTCGGGCGGTCATCACCATCCACACCATTCGCATCATCATCATGTGCATCAGCATGGCAGTGGGTCGCACTTGCAATTGAGTGCGTTGGCAGCTGTCGCAGGCGAAGAGTCGTCGCAACTTGCAGCAGCTGCTGCTGCTGCAGATCGAAAGCGGCGGTTGGATGGCGAGAGTCAGCAGCATTCGAATCCAAATCCGAATCAACAGAGCAGTGGCAGTGGTAGTGAGAGCAAGAAGAGCAAAGTGTCGACGTGAGAACTGTAGCAACTAGCAGATAGGAGAAGCAGCGACTGCAGCGATGATAGGTGTGTGATTTTGTACGTGTAGATTGGACTTTTTATGTGTCACAAGCGCGTTTTTGAAACGATAAACGATGCGTCGTGTCGTCGTATGGATCGATCGTGACATTTTGTACTTACGTAGTATGTCGCAGACGCCAGTCGCTCCTAAAGTAGAGCGACCAGCAAGCGTGTCGGACTGGCGACACGTCGACACACAAGACAAAAGACAAAGAGAAGTAAGCGATGCAATTCAACCCATCTCAATCATCCTCCACGCTCTCTCTCTCTCTTTCTCTCTCTCTCCATCCTACGCATCGTCGCCAGCACTCGCCGTGCGCTGTTTCTTTTTCTTCTTGCCACTACTCTTGTCACTGCTCTTCTTCTTGCTGCTCTTCTTCTTGCCACTCTCTCCCTCTCCCTCTCCACCCTCCTCCACATCGTCTTCGTCACGGTCCGAGCCACTCAAACTCTCGTCACTGTAATCCCCCGACGACGCACCATCGGCATCGTCGTCATCCCCTGGGCCAAAGTCCGAATCTTCGCTCTCTTCCTCGTCTTCGATCTCACCTTCTTCCGGTCCGAGCTCTTCCAAATATTCGTTAAAGCCACGCTTCGAGCCGCCAGCACCACCACTCGCAGGCGCAGTCGCTTCCTTCAAATTCCGAATCCGAAGCTTCTTCGACGTCAAAAATTGACTCAATTCGGGAAATTCCCGTCGGTCGATCGCAGAAAAGAGAAATTCCCGCACTGGCTCTCCGCCGACCGGGCGACAGCTCACCAACAAATCAAAATTCCGCGAAGCACTCGAGCCAGATTGACCGGCGTACCGTTGGAATTCAATAAACTCGACCTCTTCATACCGAATGAACGTCGTCGGTTTGTGGATAAACATAAACGACTTTTCTAAAGGGAACAACACGCCACTTTGGGCTTTCACCGCACATTTCACCGCACGATCGCCAGCGTGCGTCTTGAACTTGCCGCTCGTATACACTTTCTTCCCAATGATAAACTTGAACAGCGTCGCAACGATCTGCGGCAATGCGCCACTCATGCGTTCGTGGATGTTGCCGTTGTACTTTTTGATTTCGTCGGGCGATAGGTTCACGTCAATGTGGACGTCGTCTTTTGATAACTGCAACACCAAGTGTGGATACCCCTGTTTGCCTTGCCGAATCGGTTCTTCCAAGCTAATGACAAACGCAGTGTTGATCCCGTTTGGTAATTCGAGTAGAAAGCACCGATTGATGTTGCTGTACATGATCTTGTAGTCAAATGTCTTGCCGTGCATGCGGAGGAACGTACTGTAAATCTCGACGCCGTAGCGCCCGCGGGGCGTCAAGAACGTCCCGATCGACTCGTCCAAATCGACAATGCTCTTGCCCGTGACGCTCCGGATGTTCGCGCGCTGCAAGACTTCGTCCCGAAAGAGCTCGGCGGTCATGAATGGACCCGTCGAGGCTGTAGACGCAGCATCAGTAGACGCATCCTGAGCGTCCGTGTCGGTGTCGAGTGCAGCAGCGAGTGCGTCGCTCGGTGGCAAGTACACGCGCATTTCAACCAACGTCTCTTCGTCGCCAGCGACCGTATCGTCTTCGTGGAACTGCAATTCGACTTCGTGCTTCCCCGGCAGTGCACACTGGGAGACGTGCTCCAATGGAATTTCCAAGACGCTGGCGTCGGCAGCGCGAAAGTTGAGGTTCGGGCCTTCAAAGCGCATGTCGCCCCAGTTCCCACCGCTCGATGCGACTTTCTCGCGCTCGAGTTCCCGGTCAAAGTGCGCTTCGACGTGGGCTTTCAGAGCAGCAATGTCTTTGGTCTTGAGGCCGGTGAACCGCACGCACTTGCCGCCTTTCTGGTACACTTTGATGTGGTGGTTCTTGTCCCCCACGGGTGTGAACAGCATCGTCACGATGTCGTCTTTCAACAGTTTCTTCTGTGCTTCAGTCGACCGACTGCGCCACAACAGCCCGGAGGCTGACAGCACGAGGACGCCGTCGCTGTGGCCCCAAAACACATTGTTCAGCGTCGTCTCGGTCGCCATTGCGTTGCTTGTTGCCGTGTTGCTGCTGTTGCTACTGTGTGTGTGTGCGAGCGATGTGGAGAGAGCGAGTGTGCGTGTGTGTGGCAACGGGCAGCAAGTGCAGGTCGTGCAGTCAGGGCGAGGTTGCTCTCGTTGCTGGTTGCTGTCGCGCGTGGATTGAGCAAATTGACGGTTATGGTTACACTTGGATCATTGGGGACTATTGGAGACTTCCACAAAAAGCAAGTTATTTTGGTCCCTGAACGCAGAATGATGGAATTCATGGATCCATTTCTATCGTAACTCTTTTTAATAGTCGGACCGGACACCACATTAGAAATGTATTACGACTTGAGTGCATTATTGGCCAGAAAGAACATACACAAATCAAGAGGAGATTCTAATCATAACCGGATCAAAATCCGTGCCAACAAATAACTGTCAGTATGCAAATTGTTCTCAATGTCATAGCGAAATGGTAACTTTACGTTTCTAAACCGAAAAGCGCGCGGAAATGAACACTGTAGGAGACAAAAATACATCAGGTAATAATATGTCGGTACCAGTATTTTCAACACAATGCACGAAAAAGCAAACATTCCAAGCTATGAAATGCATTGTTTGAGTTCAATTATGCACCTGATGTATTACATATATTTCTAGGGTACTGCTTCTAAAAACAGTTAAATGATGTAGCTAACACATAGAGCAGATCGGTTGTTGTTGTGCGTTGCTCTCGATGCGGATGGTGTCAAAGTGTTCTGTATAATTGTAAGATTAAATACTGTAGTTTATGCTATCTGTTAAAACCGTAATGCTAGTTTAAAAATAGAGAACATATGTTAAAACCGAGCCATGACGTAACTCTCGTAGAGGTGTCATCACCAGCGAATATGCAAAGTGCTCCGTTGTAAAAAATGCTGTGGTGTTTGCTTATATTGGCATCATGAGGTATAGCCAAGCATATACAGTGCTAACATGATACTAAATTAGATAGCATGCTTAATACATCAAATACGGCACGAATAATTAACACTCGAGTAGTCAGGCTACTTACGATTTCAAAAGTGAAATTTTGGACATGTAATGCAATCGCTGAACCATGCAACAAGCGAACACCACTGGTTTTGTATTTTTGCTGAATCAATTTCAACATCTGTACGAAGCCACAAGCCAATTTGTTCGCACAGGCGACTTGTGGTTGTGCATTGATTTTGCTAATGTTAGTACAACATTTTGTGAATAATGTCAGCCTGATGGCCGCCATTGTTGTTATAAATTTGTGGTTTTATCCTGCGCAGTTTGATTTTATATGGCAGCTCGGAGGAAGACCTATACAAAAACAAGAGATTTAGAATTTACTTCGCCAGACTTTCGCTAGTATTCTTTACAAGTGCGTACCACTTTGTGCCACTAAACAATCAAGCATTAGGTTGTGACCATGTCTTAGACGTTTGTTCGTTGTATTGACTCAAATTTAGTCAGTGCAACGAAGTAAGAACGTGCCTTACAACTATGCAACATTTTACGACATTAATACAATTAAAACTGCAAGGAGACACTTCGTGTGAGGTATCAGACAATGCCGCAGTTTTACCTAAAGTTCCAAAATGTTGCAGTGCAAAGCTGATAGTTCAATCGAGGTATTAACTATATGTGCGGTGTGCGTTGCAAAAGAAGTCAAGTGCAACTAGCAGCACAAGAAAGCGCGACAATAAATACAGAATGTAGCAGACAACGATTGACAAGACATGGAAAGTTTGCTGAATTGCGCGAATCATTATTTGTTTTTGTTGCTTCTTTGTTGTAATATGATGGTGCTACTGTACTTTGTAAGCTGGCTTTGACATGAGTTATTGATCTAAGTTTGTAAATCTACACGCTTGTAGTATGTTATTTAGTTAAATTTATTTGCAATATATAGCTGTCGAAAGAAACAACGACGATAGCAGCTATGACGCGTCGTTGTGAATTGTAGCATCACCAGCTTGTTACAGCTCGTTATTGTTACAAACAATCGCGCTGATAGTCAAGCAGCAGTGTCAAAAGCAACGATAGTTCGCTCATAAAAATCGTTTATCCACATGACAACAATCATGCGCGTTGACACTCGCTGTGAAGTGGTGCGGCTATACCGCGAGATCCTGCGCACGTCGCGGCGATTCCACTGGCTGAACGAGCAAGGTGAGCCGTGGTGCGTAACTGTGCAAACGTATGCATGCTGAAATGCACGATTTGTGCTTGTGGTTTGTATCATGCTTGCAATTTGCAGAAAGCTTGCTCTTTGTACAAAACAATAGACAAATTGTATCATCGCAAGTTTGTTACAGTTTGGTGGCTCGATAGGCTCGATTGTGCAGGTTGTTGCTTGCTTGTGTAAGCTTGCTGTAAGCTTGTACTGAGACGCGTGGCTTTGCTGATTTGACAATTACGAGACGTTGGAAAGTTGTAACATTAGCAGATTGTTACAGCTGATAGTTGCTACACATTGGCTAATCGTTGCGCTGCGCATCTAGGTGCTTCGAAGAAATCGCGCGTGCCTCACGTTTCGCGTAGCGGATAGACGTAAGAAAGTTGTAACAGTACTCTTCTTGCCGCTGCGAGTCCTGTTTTTCTGCAAAGCAACACGACACAGTGCAAGCCACACAAGAAACAAGTGTATAGTGTCGTGTGCTGATCCATTCGACGACTCCTGAATCACACGCCGATACAAAAAAATGATAAAAATCGATCCGTCCTATTGTAATGTCAATCGAAACGGCATGGAACACTTCGTAACACGTAGCGACGCAACGCTTTGAGCGCGTCTCTTCATGCAAAGACAGATCACAAACTCAGTCTACCAGAGCTACCACAGCGCAGTGACTGCACCGGAGCGCATACCGTCTGTCACCACACTCGCAGCCATACTCGCACTCGCAGCTCTACTCGCATACACTTGCGACCATGTCGAAGCGCGAAGACAAGCGCCGTGGCGACGATGAAGAAGAGGACGACGACGACATTTCGGGTAGTGATGGTGGCTCCGAGGAGTCGGGTAGCGATGAGGAGATGTCCGAGTCGGAGAGCGACAGTGAGCGCAAACCAAGTGGCACTGCAGGTAGTGGCAAGAGCAGCGGCGCTGGTGGCAAGAGCGGCAGCGAGCGTGCGCTCATGAACCAGCCGTTCGACGAAGCGCTCGATTTGAGCGAGTCGGATTCTGGCAGCGTCTCGGAAGGGCTCGACTCGCCAAAGAAAGCGTCCAAGCAGCTCAAGAACCTGCCGTTTGACGAAGCACTCGAACTGTCGGGGAGCGTCCAGGACTTGGAGAGTCCGCAGAAACCTGCTGCAACTGCGCCTGCGATGCGCAAAGAGCCAGCGCCAGTCAGCAGCAGCGCAGCAGCAAAAGCGACGCCAGTAGCAGCTCGCAGTGCTGCTGGTGCTGGCGCTAAGACGATAGCATCTGCTGTGCCAGGCGGGAACGAAGTGAAGAACAATCCGTTCGATGAAGAAGTCGATCTGAGCGACTCGGGCGACAGCATCGACACGAATGGACAGCCAAGTCCCGATCGATCAAGCCTGAAAGCCAAGTCGGCTGCTGCAGCTTCTGCGTCCTCGACAGCAGCCAAGCCAACAGCAACACCAGCAGCAGCTGCAGCGACAGCCAAGTCAACGCCAGCAGCTGCCGCAACACCAACGACACAACCTGAGCGGAAAGCGCCAGCGCCGACGAAACACGAGTCGGAGAGCTCGTCGGAAGAGTCGGGGAGTGAAGACGAAGACGACGACGAGGAGGACGAGGACGACGATGGCGACGAAGCGCCTGCACCATCGAGCGCTGCCGGTGGCGCTGCTGCCAGCTCGAGCGCGGGCAGCAGCAACGCAACGCAGTCAGCGATCCTGGCAAATGCGGGGAGCTACAAAGAGAGCGACTTTGCGCACCTCAAGGTCTCGAGCGAAGTGCGTGAGCTGTTTCAGTACATCGGTCGCTTCAAATCGCAAGAAATTGAGCTCGAAACGCGGCTCAAGTGTTTTATTCCAGAATTTATTCCAGCAGTTGGCGATATGGACGCATTTGTGAAGATCCCACGGCCCGATCAGGAGCTCGATAACTTGGGCTTGAAAATGCTGGACGAGCCGAGCCTTGCGCAATCCGACGCAACGGTGTTGGATTTACAATTGCGCGCCACGTCCAAGAAGAAACACGGCGACATCGTCGTCCGGAGCATCGAGAATGCGGAGAAAGTCCCAAAGGAGATCGACAAGTGGGTCAAGAGCATTGCAGACTTGCACCGGACGAAGCCGCCGCCGCAGGTGCACTACAGCAAAGCGATGCCGGACATCGAGAGCCTCATGCAAGTGTGGCCAGACGCGTTTGAAGAGCTCTTGAGCACGACGCCGCTCCCGAGCGCAGCGATGGACATGACGCTCGAGCAATACACGCGCGTGATCTGCGCATTGCTCGACATCCCCGTGCACAAGAACGTCTTCGAGTCGCTCCACGTGCTGTTTACGCTCTACCTCGAGTTTCGGAGCAACCAGCACTTTATGAACTACGACGAGCAGCAAATTACGATGACGAGCGAGAGTAGCAGTAGTCGGGGGACGACGGCACAGGCGCTGGCGTTTGGAGACGACTACAGTGCGCGCAAGTAGTAGTGAAGAGAAGCGTGTTGTGCGAGTGGTTGCTTCTGACGCTATATCGAATACAATAGTATCAACAAGTTGTCGCTTTGTTTTGTGTATGTGGTTTGTTGCTAGTCATTCATGGTTTGTTGTTGCGCAACTCGAGCTCTTTGTCTTCAAACTACAAGCGTTTGTGTCGAAAGGAGAACGTAAGCGAGTGTAAGCGTAGCAGTAAGAAACACGAGCAAGAATCAGCAGCAGGCGGTGCAGAAAGCAAACCGACCTTGACGCGTACTTCTTTGACGCATTCCCAGCCGACGATGATGCGCTTTGAGATCGCTTCGCGATCCTGTGTGCGTGTGCAAACGTGCGATCGTGTCAGTTGTACTGTCATCAGAGCGCCAGACGACGCAGCACGAAAATACCGTCTCGTAGCGCGCGCCTTCGATCTCCATGCGTGCATTCTTCTGCAGCACCTTGGCCCTGTTTGTGTCGTGCATGCATGTACGCGTATCGCAGTAAGTCGCACGTGCATTGCACATTGACGCACACAAGCACGTTTACACAGCTGCGTACCATGGTTCTCCTTGCTCATTCAGCCAGTGGAACCGCCGCGACGTGCGCAGGATCTCGCGGTACAGCCGCAGCACTTCGCGGCGAGTGTCAACGCGCATGATTGCCTGTTTTGATGCGTTGATTGATGTTCGCACAACTGACGACAGATTGTAACAACAAACAGCGACAAACTTGTAAGGTTGCAATATGTGTGCAGTATCTGCAAGTTAGACAAAGCAACAGCACATTGTCCAGCAAGCTTTTTGATAGATGCTTGTAACACAAAGAGACGCAGTGCAAAACCCTGCGCAATACTTGAAATTTGTAGCAACAACGATAATTTGTTTCTTTGCAACATATCACAACCGTGAAGTGCTACGAGCTTAAAATAACTTGCAACAGCAAGTTATTACACCACAAACAGCACCAAACAGCAAACAAGAAATCGCGCAAATTAACATGCATTCTATCGTTTAGTCAATCGTTGTCAGCTACAGCACAAGCCTCTGCACTCCAATCTCTACAGTCTCTAATACCGCGCTTTCTTGTGCTGCATGTTGCTCTTGCCTTTCTTCGTACCACTCTGACGCGCTTGGATCTGACTAAACACGCGCTTCGTATATTGCTGCACGCTTGCGTCGGCCATGATCTCGTCCGTGAACGTCTGCTGGCGCTGTTTCTTTGTCAATCGCGCACTCTTGAATTCATGCGCGCCTTCAATCACGACGCCCATTTGAAAATGCGTCGGGAGCTTCTTGTGATGATCGGACGTCTTGTAAAACTTCTTCGGGTCCAAGTAATTGCGCATCCGCAGCAGCGCAAAGTCCCGACGTGCGTCTGCTGTCAACTCATCAGACGCCATGCCGAACCACTTCTGACCAGCTGACTTGGTGTTTGTATGCTCAGCACGTTGGCGCGTCGCTTTCGTTGTTGCTTGGTGCGTCGTTGCGAGCGTCGCGCGTTCTTCCTGCTGCCGTTTCGTCTGCAACAGCGTTGCGCCGCCACTGCCACGGCCAGTCTTGGGCGCAAATGTAAAGAACTTCGAGTGTTGCGACGCGCCGCTGTCGAGTGCGTCGGGAACGAGCGAGCGACGTTGAGATTTGGAGGAGGAAGTGGCGGTCGATGCTGCAGCGGAGGTGGAGGCAGCAGTCGAGAGGTTCAAGCCCTTGGCTGCAAGCATCGCGTACGCTGCAATGTCCTCGTCGTCGCCCTCGTCGTTGTTGTCCGCAGCAGCAGTGTCGATATCGTCTTCGTCGCTCGCATCGTCTTCGTCGTCGTCGTCCATTGGCATCAGCAGCAGCTCTTCCTCTTCGTCGTCGTCGCTTGCGTCGTTGTCGTTGGCGACGACTGCAGCGGTTGTTACTGTTGTTACTGTCGTTGTCGTGCTGCTCGCGCCTGCTGGCACATGCACTGACTCGACAGACAGGAGCTCAAACTGTTCGCTGTCGTCGTCGTCGTCGCTCGCGTCGACGTCGCGCGTAGCGCTGCGCGTGTCAAACAACGCTTTCGTCACGCTGTCTACTGCTGTGTCGATCGAGTGTGCGACGGAAGCGTCGTCGCTGCTGTCTGGCGACGATGCCGTGTCGTCGTTCGTGTCCTGTGACGTCACAGACTCTTGCGACGACGTCGAGTTTGTTGCCTTCTTGCTGTGCTTTGGTACCGTCTTCGCTTTTGTGGCGCTGCCTGTGCGTGGCGACTTTTTCGTTGCGCTACCGCTGCTCGGTGACTTGCGCGCACGCGTTGGCGTCGTGTTGTCTGCAGCCGGGCTCGACGAAGCGCTAGACAGGAGCGACGAACGGCGTGTCGACACCATCTTTGTGCTGTTCTTGTTGAGCAAATCTGTTAATGGCGACTTGCGCCGTTTTGCTTATTGACTGGTGACTGAGCGCTGTCGAAAAAGACAATTTTGTCCATGGTAATCGACAAGCGTCCATATTCTAATTTCGACAAAATGCATTTGCACAATACACCGATATGAGCAAATAACGGGTGTCATTTGTTACTTTTGCAAAATCGGAATATATGGCATTAAAATGTTTGCACAGCCTACTTTACCACTAAATACCCTCCGTAAAACAAAATGATCAAGCGTTCCTTTAGAACTCTCATACCTGTACTGCTGCATGTATAGTAGGACTTCACTTGAGTTTCCAAATATTTGATTACTGTGTGACACATTGGTCAGATTTGATGAGCTATTATTAAATGCAAACGATCTGACAACAAACCACTAGATATGACGAATCATAACTGCACAATGAAAAGAATCGCGAAAATTCCTGAATAATTCAATCACTGACGCTTTATGGCACACCATTTTGTGGATCGATTTTGAGAGGATTTTCTCGTTTTTCCGCAGTGCCAACACTTGTAAAGTAAAACTGCACATAAACAGAAAGCGACAAATTTCAGTTTTTCAAATCAATTGCCGTGGTCAGGAAAAAATTTGTGGTTCGTAGAAATTGCACTTCACAAAGTGCGCCCCATTTTGATCATGTTTGAAATACTAGGCGTTGCTTTCATTTTTTGACCAATTACGTCGAGATAGCAAATTAAGCCAAATTGTACGACACCGATCGCAACGTATTATTCAAACGACATCTTCGCAAAGCAATGCGCGAGTGCAATGCCAAATGTCTCCTGAGCACACGTGATAGACTTGCACAGACCGCCCTTTCGAATCGTTGCATCTTTTGGGATGACGTAGTCGCTGCCACCCTTCTTGATCATTGATGCGTGCAGAACTGACTACAGCGTCACAAGCATTTGTCTAAAGTGTCGCGCTGCATGTTGTCGAACGCCACATTGACCGCAGAAATCAATGTGTCGATGTCGTAGACTTGCTGCTGATGCTGTAGCGACTGAATTGCATTAAACACCCTTAATCTAGGATGTTGTAGTCTGGGCTACATGCAGGCTGGTTATCAAACACAATATCAAAGCGGAACCGCATGCATCTTGTACAGTCGAGTCGGTGACGACGTTGTGTGTCAAGGCGTTGTCTTGCTGAATTTTCACCTTTGCGTTTTTGCGTTCTATGCAATGTAAAGTTCAGTCAGTACACAATGCATAATTTATTATTTTCTTCGAAGTTGATATATGCTGTAGAATATAAGGTAAATCCAGGTATGCGCGGATTGGTATTGCTTCATCAGCTTTGACATAAATTACGTGAAAGTAGGGGAAGCTGATCGTTTATTCCAATAATACCAGGTGGCGAAAGTTCGAAGCAAAAGAATATTCATGTTTCTCATCGAAAATCTGGCTCTTTTTAGCGAAATTGAAAAAAACCGACAGGAAATTTGGCTCAGCTATTGCTTGCATCCTATTTCTTTCGACCAGCTTGAGAGGAATGCCACCCGCTGACCAGTCAAAGGCATTCGGTCTAGCCAGCGAAATACCTATTAAAATTTTGCCCATACTGAAATCAAATGTAGTATAGTTAGCCAAAAACTACGAAATTTGGCCCTTTCTGCTATCAAGGGTAATTTAGTCATCGTTTTATACCAATAACCGATATATCCTGCGCAAGAAAATGTAATTCCACATTTACAATATGTATTTATGCAATCCAGCACACATTGTGACCTACACGATAGATAAGTATTCTTTAAAAAATCTTCCAATTTCGGCATCTCATGTCGAATCTGTCTCTGCTGAAAATGTACTAATCATATAAAACTATCACGCAAATAGAATATTGCAACTCTCCGAAAATAAATACATATAACTACCCCACTTTCAGCACGCGTTATATAACGCGCATAACAAGCGCGTATTCAAACCACTCAATTAGCTCGTGCGTATTCACACTTGTACACTCAAGCATACTAAGTAAAGCTTTATTTATTGACTGTCGATAGGAGTTGATTTAGCGCATTGGTCATTTGTTCCACTAGTTTTGTAACCTAGATTCTACCTCCTGGTCAGTGATGTAGCGCTCGTTTAGTATAACCTCGCAACTGTCGAAAATGTACTAAATGTGTGTTTACGAAAGTAAAGGATTTCCTCCAAGTAATTTGAGCGTGCGATAAGTTTTACGGCATGCCCAGACTACGACGACCAACGCCCGCAATAACACGTTGTTGTCACGCACATATCAACGTCCAGATATACCTAGTATGTTCTAGCGTATCGAAGAATAGCAACCCAGTAATCAAAGCATTGGCTCAAACTGCAGAGTGGATGTGAAAAGGACGTGTTGTGGGTGACATCAATAGCTGTTTCATTGGTTCACAGCAAATCAGTTACATAGTTATAAACTTGGTAAACATGATATTCAGACACTGGGACAGTTACCATTTGATCAGCGATTAATCAGAGGTTGTGACATCTACAATTCGACGCAATTTGTGATCATAACTCGACATAACGTATCAAAAATAGCAGTTCATACATACAGTGCGTCATTGAGAAAACATATGACAGAAGCAGAATTCATAAAAGTTTGCTGCTGTCGTTAATTCTGACCGCCGTATATAGTCTTACGAGGATATGACAAAAATATTGACTTTGACTATTTCACAGCATGTATGTGTAAACGTATGATAGTATTTATGTGTGTATGAGAAAACAAGAGCGAGAACCGTGGGATCTAATTACTGTTAAATAAATGGTGGCTAGCCTTTCAGCAACGACAACATTTGGGCTAAGTGTGACCTTGCATCGAGTGTCATATACATTCTAGAGTACACTCCTCAACATATGAAGTTGCTTCACATCTTGATGCTGTGCCGGCTTGTACATCGACATGTATCCACTCATATTTAGTCGTGTTTGAATATATTCATTTATATAGTGACCTTAGTACGTTTTGTGAAAGAAGTATCTATTCATGTTCGTGTCCTGTCGACGTCGTGTAAATCTTGAAGTGTCGTAAGACTGTGCAAATACCAGCGCGCTTGCATCGTGGGGTGCATATATGTTTTTGACAGATAGAGAAGAGAGTTAGTAATAGTTGACAGCGAGAAGGAACGAAGATACACCGCTGATACTGTTAAGAATAGCAGATGCAATATCACTTTTTTAATGGCCTATGCGTTTTCTGCATGTAAAGTATGTTTGTGTGTATGTGTTTGATTAGTCATAAAAAAATCTATTAGCGTCACTAGCAAAGTGCAGCGAGGGCAGTGTACTCCGTATTGAGTGTTCTATTATGAATACCGCAAATAGCCACTTGTGATATTGTATGTAAACAAGGTGTGTATGTTTCAGTTCGCAACGTGTGTTGAAGACAGTGCGACATTTACTATCTATTATCTTTTCAACTTGAAATTACATATGTCATTATTACAAGGCATGCGTCCAATGCGTCGCCGTCGTTTGTATACTGTATATAGGTTATCAGATTGGATAATACATTGCTGTGGCGATAAAACCGAACAATTAGCTTATTAAAACAATCGGTTTAAGTTTTAGTTGTGCACAAATTATACAAAGTCGGGAACATGTAGGTAAACTCAAGAAAAGAAACACATAGAAATACTTATTATAGTGTCATAAAATTCACATATTACAAAGAAGTGAGAAAACGTGCAGTCCCAAGTGATTTTTACAGTATAGTATGTACTATATAGTTTCTAGTTAACTTGCCAGTCAAAGTGTGATGTAGTGAGGTGCACGAAGTGTGATGTAGTGAGGTGCACGGGATTCGCGGGGTTCGCGCATGTGCACGGTAATAAATACTTTTGCATGCAGTATACTATTCACAGTACAAGATGCATCAACATCAATGCCATATATTTACTCATTTACTGAACATAAATACGGATTGCGCATAATCTAGTTGTGTATTTATTTACTATTGGCTTAAGTACGAAGCCGAAAAGATTGTAATTTAGTTTAAATATTTATGCCGCCCACGTAAGTACGAATTTGTTTATGCACTGGCATGCTTAATGACTTGTATTTATTTAATTAGATTTCTTACAACGAATTAACACACATATACTAAATATAGCCATTCATGTACTTTACATTCAATAAATAATTACCTATGTATATTCAATATTATTGGAGAGCTTTAACGAAACGGTGGTAATCGAACTTGCTGTGTACAACAAAGCTATACATTTAACATTACCATTCTAGCACCGCAATTTTGGTTAAGTTCATTTGCAACTTCCAGGCAGAGCTGTAGACCATATACTGTGTATTTACACATGATAATTGCATACAATATGTGTCCAATCTAGCTCTGTATTAGAGAAAAAATGATGAAAATATATCTTACGTTTGCCAGGACCGATACGAAAATGGTAAATGAGAGCATAGCCAAAGATTTATCCTCTACATACAAACAAGCATTGCAACAAGCGCAAAAGATACCATTTTGACCGAAATAACAAATGCAAAGTTCGAATTTAGGCCGAAGAAGTATTTGCCAACCCATTTAATGGATTAGCTGTAATCTAAACATAGTTTTCGCTGTCCTCTGAAAGGTTAAAACGATTTTTTTAATTTCGATAACTTATGTTGAAAAATATGAAGGATTATTATTGTCGAAGTCGACAGCATACATTTATATGGTTTAGACTATTAAACACCATCTGTGGAAAGGTAACGACTTATACAAGTTTTCTGGCACTGTGCGCAAAGCTCAGCGGGACGACTGAATTCCAGCACTATTTGATCGCGCGCGGTGAAAAGTATATCTATAATTTGAGAACCAGCAATTTGTCGAATGTAAATGAGGTATTATAGTATGAAAATTATATTGCCCATTTGAATCAGAGACGGGACAGTTGTTGCTGTCATTGGGTAGATCTACATCCTATTGTGTGCTGGACACGATTAAAATATAGCGTGTGCTGCGCGTCGCTATGTCATAATATGATAATACATTAATTGCGACGCCAAACGCATTTACCTCAAATAAGATAAACGCGCACATTTTTAGTGTGCGGCAGAAATAAATAATGATGGTACTTGTATCTATTCTGTGTCTGAATGTACGATTGCTTGGTGATGCGAGTGTGTGTATGTATGACATAAAATTAGATAAACCGACTAAATATGAACTCTCACTATGTACGAGTAATCAATATGTTGGCTTCATTTGTGAACCCGGTATCTTATGAAATACCACTCAATGCCTAGACAATCGGCTATTAGATTTTTGCTGCCCGGTTAACGTACCACTATTCAATAATTTTCGAATATTTTAGCATTTGTATCCAATGATTGTTTCATTTTCGTCACCCATTATTTTCATTGGATAAGTTGACGCAAAAACAGCGAAAAACCATATCGTCAGAACGTCACCGCGTCTTTATCGTTTGTACATTAAATAGGTTCGAATATAGCTAGTCCAAAAAAGAAAGAACGAGCTTTATTACCATACAAATCCAAAATGGCTTTTGACAAAAGCTACCTTCTCACCGTATTTTTTACTTTGGATGTTTAAAAAATGGCTCACACATATTTTGACATGACAATGCAAAAATCAGCACACAATAATAATACTAGCAAAACTAATTTAACAAGTGAACTAACTGAGCCATTGTTTGTCAAAAATATGGTATTTGACAACACAATGTCCAAATAACTGAATGATTGATTGACTAATGATGCAAAATAGTACAACGTAGCACTTGTTTATTTTAGCACTCCCATATTTAATATGACCAAATTACTTCAAAAACTTGAGCAGTGAACACGTGCCCGACAAGGGTAAGTTGCTTTCAAGAGCATGTTGCTCATTCGGTGTCAAGTAGCTTGAGATTAAAAAAACTTATTGTCAATGTTCGATAAAATACTTAATAAATACCAAACGCCTCATTGTCGTTGTTTGATAAAATATTCAATAAAACAAAAATACCTGATAAACCTCGTTTATTCATTTTTATCCTTAGTACCCATTTTTTGTTGTTCAATTGGTGTCACGTAGCTTGAGACCGAACAACTTATTGTCAGAAATTTGATTTATCTCATTTAGGTGTACTTTCATTCATTTTCATCCTTAGTACCCTGGCTTTACAAACTATCGAATGAAAATTAAAAGTGTCGTCTTAAGACCATCGTCGCCGACGATGACGTGCGGGTGAGACCTCCAAAAGTGCGAGTTGTACGGGTAGTGCACCCTGCGGTTGTCACATCAAAAATAGATATGCTCCGCAGCCCGATTGTGACAACACGAACAAGTCTACCCTCACCCTCTTTGCGATGCCAGCTGTCTACATCGACCGTTGAACGGCGACCGCGACGCCCAAAACAGCAAGAGTCACACGGTTGTCATAATTGGGTGAATTAAAAGTGGAATGAATGACGCGTCAAGTACGCCATTTTTCCTGAGGATATTTGACATATATCCCACGCGCGGTGGCTCACAAACAAAGTCGCATAGGACTTTCTCATGCATGTCATGTGGAGTTCATATGCATCGTGCGATCGTGTAGACGTCTGTCATTTTTGCGGTAACGACGCTGCATAGGCGAAGTCAATGCAGTCGTCTATGCTGTACGCGTGCGGCGAGACCATAGTGTACGATGAACTTTTCGTCGAATTTATATCGTAAAGCGTGGTGAGCTGGATGCATTTCAAACGGCGAATGAAGTAAGGCAAACAGAATGAGCCACTGACATTGCGGTATTGATGTGTTCAGCTGGATGCGAGTCACACAAGTGCAACTGTGTTGGTCAAACACTAAGAGGCACATAATTGCGGCTCTAACATATACTTATGTTGCAAACTTTACTTGACCAAACACCAATAAGTTGATTGTGTTTTACCAGACGATTGCGTATTGACATGTATGTACTGCGTTTCATTTTAGTTTTGTACGAATGCATTACCAACAGATGCGACGCTATATAAGTCGAGAGCTCCGATGTCTTAGGAACTCGACAATGATAACAGTGTACTTGTCTCATTTGCTACTGGAAAATGTTGACTATAGCACCGTTAAGATAGAAACATTTTCTGACATATATTCCCGACATTTAGACGAGGTTATCCGTATCCGCTGCATTACTCGGAGATACTAGTGTTAGTTGGCTGATCAGTGCTACGATCTATATCTCAATTTGGGTGATATATACCAGTGAGACCTACAGAGAGACCTACAGAGAGACCTACATATCTACGAACGGCATAACCGCATCCCGGCCTATTCGATGAACCCACGTGCACACCTTCATCGGCAACTTTACGCGTGTCGGCCCAGAGTCGAGATGGCCAACGCGAACCTATGCTCGTTCTAGTTCGTTTGCAACTTGTTCGAGCACCGTGCTGTGCTTGCTTGGTCGTTCCCTTATCTTGTCAGGTATGGCACGTACATGAAGAAATGTAAATATAAGTCACTATTTCTCGTATATACGCGCCGGTCCATAGTATGCGTGTGGAACGAGGAAGGTTTGTAAAATCTGCGCGCACGGACCTTGTAGTTGTTGCCGTTGGCGGGTTTCTGTTTGTGTGCCAAGCGCTCGTGTTGCATTGTATACAGGTTCGCCAATTCGCTCGCTATTGTCACTACCACACATTCTCCCATGGCTTCGCGGTTGGCGATCGTCTATGCGTGGGATGCTGTAAATCTCCGCGTACGGAAACGATGCGCGATTTGGGATCTGCTTGAGCAAAACTTACGGGCGGAGGTGGCGTCAGCAACAACCGGCAGCGTGGGGCCAGGAGATTTTTCCTTCTTCTTTGACTAGTTGAGACCTTATTTTTTGAGAGTCTCAGTCACAGTCGCATTTGGACCGGCCGTGCGTTCCGACAGCGCTTGCATCGTCGTGATAAGCATCGTGCGTTTTGATGTTGATAATTAATAACAGAGTGAGCGATTCAGTGCGAGCAGCTAAGTTGCACCGCCGGTAGTGCCTTCCATTTCAGACGCGTACAGTGGTATACTATTTGGACATCAATTTGTTAGCCTTATCATAGTCACATTTTAATCGCAACATACGGAATAATTAGCTAGAGAGCGCTACATAACATATTTTACATGTACTTGAACAATTGGAAAGGCAATATTTGATAACACACCAATTCACCCAACAATGTTGATGCCATTTATCCCGTACAGAGAACATATATGACGTGCCTCGAGGATGCTGACAGAAAGAATGTCATTAAAACATCGTATCATAGATATCGGCGTTTCAAATGTTTGACATACACTTTAATAATGTTCAATTTGACTGCATCTTATTTTGCATTCTCATGACTACTGATCCCCCGAAAGCAAGTTTGTTGAAAGCCGATAGTACGTGGCGAATCTGCGGCAAGTGTTTAGGGTAGATTTTTGTTAGAAACCTCGCGGCAAAACAAATGTACAACAAGTTTTAAAGTAGTATATATTTTATTTGCATGGTGACAAAGCTACAGGATGAAAAACAAAACAAAAAAGGCGCTGTTGTAACTCAATAGGAAATATTGAGCGAGTCCAGATGTGAGTCGATAGGTCATTCTGATACAATGCCTGCTAAGACTGACGCGAAATCCATTTTAATATTGTATCCTGCAGCAGGTATTGCTTCAACGTTATTGGCTTTGGCTGCTATGCATACACTCTTCGATACATACGCAAAATAAAATGTGAAGTTGTGCCGCAAATCATATTAGCTCACCGAGGGCGTCATTCGTAGAATCCACAATTTGTTATGGACGTTGCCATTATCACTACAAATTGAAGTGTTGGATCATGTAAGAACTTCACCCCAAACGTGAAAATTTGATGACCTTTTGCTGTAGACAAACTTTGCACGTTTTGAGATACATCGAAATCGAATATCATTGCCACTCCATACGTATGGCAATATTGATTCAGTTCAAAACGAAGAAAACGATATGTTACTAATTCAACTAGGCGCTGCGATCACGTTTAATTATATCCACTACATGTGTGTTACTGCATTTTAAAGATTCGTTTGGACATCTGTCGAACGATTTGGCGAAAAAGAGTAGCAAATAATACAACGTATATAAAATCAAAGTAAAGTAGCGATACCCCCGAGACACGCCTGTAACGCGTTGGTCGGTCAGGCGTTGGTGATAGGTGTAATACATTTCAGTATATAATCACCTATGTATGCATGACGTATGTCGGTAGTGATGCGGGATCGATGAAAGGCACGCATCCTGAGTCTGAGTCGCTGTCACTGCTGTAACCGGGCTCGAGGTTGAAGAACAGCGAGACTTTATATATTATCGCAGCGGCAGCACGCGTCTTTTAGATCTCGAAGTTTAAGCTGATGTGCTGTAAGCGGGCGAACCCGAGTTACGCAGCACAGTCGTAGAAGAAGCGAAGAGTGTGTATTTGGGGAGCAAAGTCCGAAAGTGCATTGAATGATTGGGTTTGGTGTTTGTGCACTTCTAGCACAAACAGCTAACTTCCTAGTTTTAGTATGTTAATACTAAAGCTAAATCTATTCTAAATGAGTGGTTCTGCTAACTTCTAAATTGTTGACTGTCTAATTGGTCTAAATGTGTAACTATCCTGTAAATGTGACCAATTGTAAAGTCAGCTTGACAAAGCTGACTTTAAATGTATTGCGAGAATAGAATTCCGCAGCGCTGAGATATTAAATATAGCCAGCGCGTGTAACCCCGCTACATGTGCTGTATGTGTTGTAAGTGGGGTCGATGAAAGTATCGATGCTCTTAACGTATGAGGAATGCATTGAGAATCGGTGCGAGGGAAGTATGAAGGAATTGAGGTGATGAGACATGAAGATACATAATCAAAAATCATGTATTACAAGATGCGCATTGCACACGACGTTTGTGTCAGCTCATGCATCATGGAAGTAAAGTTTAATTGCTATTAAAATGATGTATCAATGTTCATTAATGTGCTGCCATATCGTACTTCGCCATTTTGACTGATTGCAACAATAAACCCTCATCGAATTCACCACCTCGTTGAATTAGTTCAAATAGCTTGAGTACACCACTTCATGAGTGGAAGTCTCGCTACAAAACAGGCAAATTATTTCAACATCGTTCTTGAACTGAACACTAAATAACATATCGTAGAGCAGCCACATCTACGGTTCATGCGGCAATGCTTGTAGAGTTGCTTGCGCGCTAAGACTCTCGCGTCAATCATGCGCTTCTTGATCGTCAACTGTTCGAGGACACACCCTTTTACCAGTCCTACATCAAACAGCATCACATCAATTGTGCTTGTGAACTCGTCGCCTGTTTGCTGTTCTTGTCAATCACTACAATTGTGTAGTCAATACGGTTATCACTTTAAAACCAACTTAAAGACGTCGTGTATACAACTCCGCCAACTCCGCCAACATAATAAAATGTGCAAAGCATATATCCTTGACAACATGCACGATAAGACCCAAACTCATACTTGCTCAAGCGCGGCAAGGTCAAAGTACTTGCTGTGTTTGCATGGGTGACGTTCGTTCTTGTACAAGGTGATACGTGTTTGGATTGTCCACGTATTTTGTACTCGTGTATTAAATGCAGCGAAATATGTGGATCCGTGAACACGCAAACGCAAAGTTCGAGCTGATGAAGTGTGTAATTATTTGTGTCGTGTATATCCTGGGTATTTAGGCGTGAACCTATATAGAGATAAACCGCCGATACCGCAGACCCTTTGGAGCTATACGAACGAGATGAATTCACGATCAAGCTGTGCAAGGCGACCACGCGCTGGATCAGCTATTGGTGTAGAGATGGGCGCTCTTGCCGATGCTGCTGTTGATGTCTAAGCAGTTGTGGTTGCTTTCCCTTCTCACCACTTCAACTGCGCGGTATTACCGATTGGCATTTTTGCAATTACACAGCTTTTGTCGAAGTCTTTCGACACGAAGCTGAGTGCAGACAATATGACTTGAGGTGCAATGCCAAATATTATACGACGTCAACGGTGCCAAATTCGTCGGCGAGGCACAGCACAAACCTGCAGTTTATCTGCGAAAGATGCAAAGTCAGCTTTAGTGGGTACTGCGACGATTGTCGTCTCATGCTGCTGCGCGGCTGCTGCTTTGATGGCTCTCTTTGAGTTTGAAGTCGATGCAAATACGAATTAGACAACTCAGTATTGCTTTCGTCTTACTTATCTCCTTCGTTTTGTATATGTCGTGGGGGCAAAACATATTATTATTGTAAAACTAAAGAGAACTAGAGCATATTCAAAATATCATGAAGAAGCCAATGTGTTGTTGCATGCGATCATCTATTACACTGCCTTTTACAGGTTTAACAAACGACAGGATCAACAAGCACATGTATGTTAGGGGAGGTTTTCTAATTTTCCCGATCCCACAAATACATCCGATTTGTGTCATGTTCGACCTTAAATTGCTCCTGTGATGCAGACGAACACATTGATACCATATTGACAAACAACATATATTCCAAGTTTACTCCATCGACAAATACATATCTATTTTTGCCAAATTGTGCACATGCTGTGACAAATGTGTGGACCACATTAAGTGCTCAGGTCTTACTCAAAGGAAACAGGGTAGTACATTGCATGTCCATAAAGACGTAGATGTATATGTCGAGTTGCTACCGCATACATGTATGAGAGCATAAATTTCCGTACCTACATACTACGATACCGTATATGATTCATAAGTATTACACGTACTCAGTTCCTGTACACCCGAGTCAAGACTGAGTTGTTCTCGTCGCGGTAACTCTTTGACTCGGGCTGGCTGCACAGGGTGTCGCAGCTGTAGTTTCTGCGGTGTGTTGTGTAGCCTCGTCCATCTCCTCTATGACTTTGCGGTGAGTTGAAAACGTGCATGCGTAATGTGTATCACAGTAAAATTACACATATATTGCATTAGATATTAACAATATTACTATGGCATGCTGTATAATATCACATGGTAAGCAAGTGCAAAATGCGTAGACACTCATGGGACGATATTGTACATAAAAACTTCGAATTCACATGAACAGCATGTATTTGCGTTCTATAGACATGATTAGTTGATACGCGAGGCAGTTGGATTCGGGTCATGGATGATTACAATCTCATAATGAAACAGGCAGTCACACGAACGTCAGTCTGCGAAGTGCCATTTAGGGGACAAATAAAAATACTTTTGTGATCTTTCGACCACCTTAGTATAGAATCACACAACGAACTTGCTTTGTACTATGTTGAAACTATTTACTATCATGGTAAATACATAATGGATTATAACAGTCTTCGTCACATATTTGCAGCATTCAAATAGATTCGTGTCGACTTTTTTTAGCGATTATGGCAGACTAAGAGCGCTTCACCAAAAATGTTGTAGCTGCTATGAAGTCGTGCATGTAGTTTGTGTTTCGGCGTGCAGTCTCTACATAATGATAATGATAATGATAAAGTGCAAATCATTCAAACTGATAAAATATAATGGTTTTTTGCATTCAGAACATTACAAATATATGAAGTCTTTAGCGAGTGCGTTTTTCATTAGATGCAAATATGATCTGTAGAAAGAAATTACCTCGGATTTATTGAAAAAAACAAACACGTTTTGAATACTGTACACAACATGGCAGGAGCAAAACGAGCGTCGAAGAAGCCACTCAAGCTCGTGGTACGCGCGTCAATTTTGCTGCTGCTGCTCTTGATGTCGCTGCACGATGGCGTGCTGATAGTGATGCTATTGGTGCTACATTTGCATGTTGCGGTCGCTACAGACACGCACACGATCAGCAGCATCAGCAGCAAAAGCAGCAAAAGCAGAGCCTAATGTTGACACGAAGAGCGCCAAACACAGTAAACACAAGCACTCACGTAGTGATAAGTTTGCAAATACGACCGACGATGCAGTGCTGCGCATGCGCAAGCAACTTGCAGCAGTCGGCTGCAAGCTCTTGGTGCGTCTTGCACCTGTATGCGTTTGCGAGTGCAACGGCGACACTAACGTTGCAAAACTGGCTGTTGATTGCACCAGGAGGTGGAAGCCGACGGCAACTGTCTCTTTCGGTGCGTTGCACTTTATTATTCGCTTCTTCTATCTTGTTATTTCCTTACACAATCGCACGCACATTGCCTCGTGTCGAACCAGAGCGCTTGGCGATCAGCTATTTGGCGACCAACAACAGCACGCCGACATCCGCAACGTACGTCGCGTGTCTATTGGCTGCCACACCTGCAACGACAATCACTCACTGTCGTCCGCTACAACACACAAACGCATAGCGCATTGTCGACTACATCGAGCGCACACGCAGCGACTTTGAGCCATTCATGGAGGACGACGAGCCATTCGATCGCGTACGTTCGTGTCTCTTTGATTCAGTCATCGACGCACGCTAATAGCTGTAGCTACATGATAGTACTGCACGCGCATGCGCATCGACGGCACGTGGGGCGGCAACCAGGAGCTGTACGCTGCTGCGCGACTCTATCAAGTGTATGTCGTGCTGCATCAAGAGACTGGCGCGCGCGTCGTGATCGAGTGCGACGCGCTTAAGCCCATTCGAATACTACATGTCGCATACCACGGCAGCGACCACTACGACAGCGTGCGGCCGCTCCAGGATGATAGTGATAGCGATAGTAGTAGCAAAGAGCCACTTGCGATCGTGTTGGACTGCGACGGATTTCGACCCGATGACTTTGCAAAGGTAGTGAGCGTGTTGGACTGGCTCTTTGGTGGTTGTGTGTGTTTTCAGTCGTAACTGGCAGTATATCGCTCACGTTGGTGCGATTGTGTATGTACGCAGCGCTGGAGGAGCCAGTCAGCACAGCAACCAATTGCTGTTGCTGCAGCTGCGACAAGTGACATAGATGACACAGCAGCGCTTCACTTGGCAGTCGACGCTCTGCAGCTTCGTGACGAGGACGCGACGACGAAGCGAATGTACAGCAAGAAAGAGGAGCGGCAGCTTCGTAAAGCAGCTAGGCAACAAGCGCGCGTTGCTGCAGTCGCGGCTACGAGTACACGAAATGTGGTTGCGCGAGATGATAGCAGTAGCGATGACGTAACAAAGTGAGCACCAAGTGCAATTGAGACGCATAGAATAATCACGATGTTAGAGCAAGGCGCTTGCTAGGTTGGCGCAAGAAGCTCGCAGTACGAGCTGTGTAAGTGCTGCAACACATTGGCTCACATTGCACACTAGTTGTCAGTTATCTTTTTAGCGCTGACGATTTTGCTCGTCATTTTTCTAGATATCGTTTGGTCAATTGTAATTGGTCAATAAAGAATGGCTACATATAAATTTGTGCACGCCATTCTAAATTCGACAGCGATAGCGACAAAATGCGACAAGATACCGACTCTAAAAAACCGTCGAAAAGCGAAAGATCAGGAGGATCGAAAATAGCGACAGGACATAGCATGTAGCATTCGCTTGCAAGACGGACGTCAAAAACAACAGCGCTTCCTGCATTTGCAGTAGCACAACCATCCTGCGCGTGTGCTAACGAAGAGAGCGCGACCGCACGCATCCACTACTAACGCGCGCCTGTGGGTGTGTCTACAAGCGCCACACACACACACACACGCAATCCCAGCTGGTGGTGTGACTGCGATCACCACACATCTGGCTCGTTTTTTTTTGACTCGCGTTGCGCACTTTGCACTTTGCGTACTTTGCGCAGCTTTTTGCTCCCATTCAGCAGACGCCTGGCGATCGGTACCGACAGCCGCAGAAAGAACAGAGGAGATGCTTGCGCGGTACGAGTCGACAAAGCCAGCAGAGCAGCAAGTCGCTGCTGCAGTCAAACAGCGCAATCGCACCAAAGCCCACAGAGGTGCGACCAAGAGCACCAATAGCTCGAGTCGCAATAGTAGCGACAGAGACAGCGCGATCTTTGACGCGCCAGGCGCAAACCGAGCACGCCGCCGATCGTCGTCGCATCCGCTGCCTACAGCAGCATCATCGTCCATTGCGCTACCACGTCGACGCAGCAGCAACGACGACAGCAGCAAACCTACTCGACCGCGTCGCGCGTCGCACACGCCACTCGACCGACCCCTGCAGCTCCAGTCGCTCGATCCGATCGCCGAGTCGGCATTCGAAGACGTCGTCACGAGCGACGACGACGACGACGACGACGACGACGACGACACCGACGGCACTGCAACGTCGTCATCGTCGACCAGTTCGCAGACAGTAGCAACAGCGCCACTACAGCAGCTGCCTTCACCGCCGCATCGCCACTCGTTTAGCATGCGCAAGCTCTTGCGCGACGTCCTCGGCCGCGATGGCGGTGTCTGGACGAGCGACCAGCACGTCGTGCGGCACTATGCGCACCTCCAGTGGTCGATCGTCCCGATCCAAGCAGACGGCAACTGCTTGTTTCGTGCGATCAGCGATCAGTTGTATGGCAACGAAAAGTACCACAGTGACATTCGGCGGGTACGTTTTTGTAAATACTGAAATACGAATTGTTCCAAAAAGCAACTCTCCGACTAAGTACGAGTTGCTTTTTTTGCTGTTTGCATCCAAAAAAGCGCATTGTCGCATTCATTGAACGCAAAAGCACGCTGTTCGAGCCATTTCTCGCAACGTCTGACGCAACGACTGCGGAGACACTTGCTCACTATTGTCAGCGCATGCAATGCGACGGCGCGTGGGGCGGTAACCTCGAACTCTTTGCTGCCGCGACGCTGTTCAACGTCCACATCATTGTCCACCAAGTGCGTTTACCATCCAAGCGTCCAGTCGATTCGCTAGTGCAGCACTTACCGACTCTCTATACTGTAGGGTCCAAACCGCCGTGTGTGCATTGAAAGCGGCGGCCGCGAGAGCGACGCTGTAGCGACAACCACGAAACACAAACAAACGCCGTACAAGATCGTGCACTTGCTGTTCAAGAGCGATCACTACATGAGTCTCCGCCCGTTGTCCAATCCAGAAAACCACACAAAAGACAGCAGTCGCAGTCGCCCGTCCATGCGGTTCCGTTCATACCGACGTCGGTCGTCGCCGTCGTTGCCACCAGCACCAAAGCAGCAGCTCGTACGGCCTGCAGCACCAGCTGAGCACCAGCAACAACACCAGCAACAACAGGCGCATCGTCCTCCTGATAAAGACGCTGCCATTGCGCCTGTTGATCCTATCGACTCTGTTGTCGTCGACGCACCTCCTATAGCAACTGAGAGCGTCGAAGCTGTCGCTGGCACTCGGGCGAGCACTACGACGACGACTGCTGGAGCAACAAAGGCGATGATGCGACATGTGCGACACAAAGTCGCGTACGATGATTTCGGGGACGCGTTGCGGATTCCACTGTACATGACGAAACCGACGCGCGTTGTGTTTCGACGGGGGAAACCGTCGCGCTTCGCAGCGCACGTGTCGTCGAGTGCGTCGACTGCATCATCGACGGATTCAACCAGTGCGACGACGACTGTGTCCGAGTCGTCGATTGCATCGACTACCAGTAGCAACGCCGACGCATTGATTGCGACTGTCGAGGACGTTGCTGCTGTTGCAACAGCGACGACAACTGCGATGGACGACGACGATGATGATGCATTAACACTTGCGTTCCCAACGCATCGCACGTTTCCTCGCAGCAGCAGCAGTAGCAGCAGCGACGCGAGTCAGCGACAGCAGCAACAGCATCTCACGGCTGCGTACTAGTGCTTGTGTAGGATGAGTAGGATGAGAGAGAGAGTGGTTGGTTATAGCAACGACTCATTGTGTTAATACTATTAATATATGTTGTTATTAGGACACGAAACGACGTCATATTTATTGATAATTTTAGTCAGTATTTATTAAGAGCGGCGCTGAGCACAACCTACGAGTTCAACTCAACAAGGAGGAGGCTTCGTGCGACGTGATGAGCCACCATGACGACGACAACGATGACGCGACGCGCGCAGTCGCGCAGCTCTTGGGTGTGAATTCAAAGTTCGGGATCCTCGCTGGATTGGCGCTCGTTGCAAAGAAGCAGCAGGAGCAACAGAGCGAAGACGACGAGCCGAGCAGCCGCAAGGTAGCAACGCAGCACAAGCAGCGCGGCGCAACGTTAGTTACGAATAGCGACAGTAGCGAGAGCAGCGATGTTGGCGTGACAGCAAGCGACGGAGCGTCGACAGCATCGTCGGCAACACTTGCGGCTGCAGCAGCTGCTGCAAGTAAGCTCAACATGTCGGTGCACGACCAGCGCGATGCGATCCGGAAGCTGCAGGAGCAGAACCAGATCCTAAAGAAAGAGCTGTCGATCGAGTCACGCGATGCACGGACGATGCTGCGACATGACAAGCGGCAGCAGCTCGCGCACCTCCAGATGATGGCAGCAACGTACGTGCGCAAGATCGAGAACGTACGGCGCCACGTTGTGCGCGTCGACGAGCTGCTCGTGAAGCGAACGCACGAACTCGCAGCATTGCGGCAGCAACAGCACAACGAGAGTGTTGGGAAAGTAAGTGATACGACAGCGGGCGCAGCAGCAGCACCCTCGACAGGCACGCTGGCATCGAATGACAATAGCAGTACTAGCGGCAGTGGCGGTGGCGCTGCTGCTGCAGCCGAGAGCTCGGCCGCGAGCATGCGTCGGTTGCGGGCGATTGAGAATCGTTTGGAACTGTCGCTCGTGAAGAAGAACGAGATGGATTCGATCAACAAACACTTGCGTGCGCAGATCGAAAAGGTCCGACGCGATCGCGTGATCTTTGACGGGATCTACAAGAAGCTCGAGCGCGAGATGAGCGAGTATCGACAGCGTTACGACCTCTCGGTTGACGAAGTCCAGCGTGCGACCGACGCGAAGCAGCAAGTGAACATCGAGCTCGCGAAGCTCCAGACGCGCGCCGAGCACGACCAACGGCTGTACGAACAGCAGTTCCAGGAACTCAAGGCTGCGATCGAGACGTCGCTGCGTGAAGCCGCGCGGCTCAGCGGCAACGGCACAAGCAGTGTCCTCGCTGGCGCCGCATCGTCGTCGTTTGCGTACAAGACGAGCGACGCAGACGAGCTGTCGTCGCTCGGCGGCAGCAACAGCAGCAACAGTTACGCAAAGGACACATCGTTGACGCGCGTCTCCGTGCTCTCGAGCTGGAAGATCGGGTACGACCGCGCACTCGCAACGACGAACGAGAGCGCGGTCGCCAAGTACGACGCAGCGCTTGCTGGCATCAAGCAGCTCACGGGCATCGACGACGTTGCGAAGATCGCAGACGCAATCGTCGCACGCGACGACGCCAATTTCAAGCGCTTCAAGCGCGTCGAAGAGCTCCACGAAGACGAAGTTGCGTTGCAGATTCAGATCGACGCTCTGACGACGCAAATCGATGCGTTCAAAGCACGCGAAGGCATCGCGACGAGCGCGTCGCAGAAGCAGCAGTGCCGCGCGCTGACCGAGCAGCTCGAGCACGCAGTCGCGAAAAGCCACGCATTCGACAGTGACTTTGACGACACGACTGCTGCACTTGCGCGGCTCAAGTCGTCCGTGCACTCGATTCACAGTATGCTCGCGCATGCAAGCTGTGCACGGAGCGTCGACTCGTTCAGCCAAGGCAGCGCGCACTTGGCGCTCGGGTCCCACTCGGCGCGCGACGTGACGGATACGAACGTCCTCGAGTACCTCCAAGCGATCGAGACGTTCACGACGAGCCTCATAAAAGAGACGCACGATGCTGCGGCCGTGGCGGCAGCAGCAACGACTGGCGTTACGTCCGGAGAGAGCGAGAGTGCGCGCGTTGGACTGTCGGTGGCTGCCGCGTCGCCTGGATACCAGGAAACGCACTCGGCAGTTGCTGCTGATACCAACGCACTCAACTTCATGACAACGCTGCCGATCGGCCACGGACCCCTCACGCTGCCGTCCGACCCGGCGCAGAAGCTGCGCGTCCAAGTGCCGTCGTTTGGCGGTGTGAACGGCGTGCTCATCGTCCCTGCATCGTCGCCGTTCGTCGACAGCGACGCAGCCAACGACATCGATGGCAGCAGTACTAGCAACACGAACAAGCACAGCCAGTCGCCGATCAAGAGCTTGCGGCACCACCACCACCAGCAGCAGCAACTGTTGCACCAAGGCTTGCAGCGGCGCAAGTCAGCGAGTCGTTTTGAGCTCACGGCGCGCAAGTCGCTGTCGCAGATGCAGTTTGTCGCTGCGCTCTCGGCTGCGACTGTTGCTGCGATCACAACGAGCGACCAGCCGCTTGCGTCCGTGCACAGTCCCGTGCATGTACTGCACGACACCAGCAGCAGCAGCCATAGCGAGACGACAGCACAAGGCACTGCGGCCGAGAGCCAGCTCGCACGCGCCAAGCTCGAAGAGGAAGAGGAAGAGCGCGCACTCACGTACGACGAGCTGCGACAGTTTGCTGTCAAGAACGTCGTCAAACGCAAGAGCGACGCTGTTGCAGAGGCCACGTCGCCGTCATAGGTACAACGACGATGTGTCGAGACATAGGAGGACATTGTGACCAGATCAGACGGACACACAAACAATGGAGACGCTTAAAACGCTGCTGTTGTTGTTGTATCTACAAATTGTATTCACAAGCGTCTACTGTCGTACTACGATCGTACGTTGTGCCTACAACATTGCAGCCGCAAGCACGACAACAAGTGCAGCCAGTGTACCCGTCACCGTCATCACGGACGTCGCTGCGGACTTGACTACTGTATCGTTACCACCACTGGCGATGCCAGCAATGCCAGACACATTGCCATGTGGTTGGAGCCACGTCGTGAGGAACGTCCCGAGGTTGTCGCCAGTTGTCGACGTCGCGTTGTGGAAGAGGCCATTGTACATGAGGTAGACGTGCTGTTCGCCTTCAATGAAGAACGTCGAGACACGCGAGCTCGTCGTTTTGTAGACGTCAATCATTGTCGTCATGTTGCCAAAGAAGTCGGTGCCACTGATCAGATTCTTGAACGGGTACCCGAGGATCCCGTCTTTGTACAGCTGATAAAAGTACCGCTGGACTTGATCGGCCTTGCTGTCGATGAAGAGCCAGTCACTGAATGGCGTCTGCGCCAGCATGCCAGAGATGATGTCCGTGACCGTGCCGTTCCCGTCTTTACATTGCGCAACGACGCTCGGTGGAGCTTTCAGGTCGTTCTCACACGCACCGAGGTACCGCATGAGCTCACCGCCGTTGCGATCCTTCGGCAACACACCGACGTACGAATCAGCGAGGATCGAGTACCGAATCGACCGTTCGTTCACTTTCCATGCGTCGGCGACGTAGGCACTGAGGACTTGGGCCGCAAGAGCACCGGCGCTCGAGCCACCGATGACCAAGTGCTCCGGGTTAGGGAAGTTCGCGAGCGTCCACTTGAGCACGGCCATCGTGTTGACGTAACCAACTTGGTGGATCTTCATGTTCTTCTGGAGACAGTCGGCTTGTCCGAGGAACGCTTCAAAGCCCGACTCGGTCGAGCCGTTGACTTTGTTGCCGACGTGCAAGTCGCCCGTGCAGTACGGTAAGTGAACGATGTTCCAGTCGGCAAACATGTTGGCCGGGTCCGTCCGGTTCAGGATCCCGGTGCTCACAGCGCGTGCGTTCGGATAGAACGTCCCGCCTTTCACGGAGCATTGCAACGCGTAGTTGCACGTGTTGTCATCGACGCACGCGCCGCCGCCTTGGAAGTACAGAAACACTTTCTTCTTGTCTTTCTGTGCGTTCGGGAAGACCTGGAAAAAGTACGTTGCGTTCGTCGAAAAGTTGTTCGCACTCGGGACGCTCGAGTCGTCGAACGCACAGCGGGTCTCGCCACCCGGGTACACGAGCGTACTGCCGTCGAGCTTCGACGTCGTGATCGCGTCGACGCTGCACGTGTTTGCGCTCGAGATCGAGCAGACTTCGTCGCCTGGACGGTACGCATCTGTGCTACCGCTGAGTGTGCTGCCAGCAAGTGCAAGCGTCGCGATTGCGACCTTCCACATCGTCACTGGAGTTGCTGAGTACACCGAAGCGTGAGAGAGGCTCGGTCAGGTATGCTGCCGAGAAAGAAAGGTCTCGCGCGTGTGCGAGATGGCGAAAATTGCTGAATGCCTGTCAAGAGCGACGACTGTTGGTGGTGGAAGCAGCAAGGGGCCACTGACAAAGTGATGTCTATGACTTTGCTGATCGCCCGACTATGGCGATCAGCAATCGAGTCAGATGCCAGCTGGGCACGGATTGATTGATTGATTGTGCACTTTGATTGGCAACAAGCTTGTCAAACGCGCCGTTTCGCGGGCTTCACTGTTTTTACAACCTGCGCTTGAAGCAATTGTGTGTGCGAATGCTTGCTTACGTCGACACATTTGGCCTCAGGTACAGGCGGGAGACCACCCATTCCATAAACGGTCTTGCTTCGAGATCACGATGGAGTTGCTTCCCACGATGAGCATTTGTCCCCGTACGTCTTGTGTGTCGAATGTGTGTTGATGGCCGGAATACACAACGCAGGTGAGTACAGTATTACTAAACTAACCTAGAAATACCGGTATTAACAGCCAGTATCTCACATGTCAACAAGCAATATAAACTATGATCAGGAAGTTTTACTCGAAAGGTCGAAAGGTTAATGTGTCTGAAAACCAAGATCATTTATATAAACTCAAATTGAGACACTAACTATCGTGTACATACTGCACAATCATGGACATTTCATGGACTACAAACCATGCACACTCTCTTCGTATCTCTATCTTTCTCCTATCTCTCCCTCGCTCTCTCTATCATGCTCCCCCCGCTTATCGCGATAGATCCACCAATGGTTTGGTGTTTTGAGTAAAATAGTGCATTATCTTATGGTTTTGCAACACATAACGATAACCCGAGAACTGTATACTGTATAGCCCAACTAGATTTCGTTTGAGAATGACATGATAATCCAAGCCAACATCGTCATCTCCATTACACAGCTTGCTCCGAGTGGTCTCATTGCGTGCGACTCAATGCACAGAGTACAACTACAACCAAAGCTAGCCGTTTTACATGCAGGACCAACTCAACTATGAATGGATGTCTCGGTTGCCACGACTTCGGCGTGCCTGTCGAGCGGGATTTACAAGCACCAGCATGCACATTACAGCGCCAGTACGCAAAAAAGGTTATACAACATGACTCAATTGTAGTCACATACTACGTATACGAAAACGCACCAGTGCTTGCATGAGCTCCTGTTCGCGCTGCTGCAGCTGTCGTACTTGCAGACGAAGCTGGTCGACTGCCGCCGTCTTGGTAGGCGACCCAGCGACGTTGTCCTGTCGCAACGCTGCTGCGTTTGTTTTCGATGGCGATGTCGACGCCACTGGATGTCGTCTTGATGATTCTGTTGCGCTAGTCGTGTCGGCTACTATCTGTGCGAGCTGGCGCTCGAGCGCTTGGTTTGCTATCCGAAGTTGCTGCGCTGTTTGCTCTGCTGCACTCGAGCGCTGTACAAGTCGGTCGTTCTCGTCCTGGAGCGTTCGCAACTGGTTGGTGTGCGCGTCCCTTGTGTTGTTATCGCTATCTGCTGCAGAGTAGTGGCGGTGCTGCTGTGGGTGTCTGCGGTCTTTGCTGGGCGACCGACCTAGATGGTTACTATGAATCGGTGGCAGCACAAGCAGCGAGCTCTCGGACACGCCCGGTAGCTGTGACGCAGACGGTATCGACGCGAGACTCGGACTCCGCGCCACTGTTGTTAGCATTGACGTTTGGCTATGCGCGAGATCCGACGACGACGACGCCAATGCAGTTGTTTTCAACGGACTCGCGCGCTGTCCAAGAGCCCGCAACTGCAGCCGCAGCGCTTCGTTCTCAGCACGCAGTGCGTGGTTCTCTTGTCGTAAGCTGCTGAGCGCAAACTCCGTTGGATCGACTTGAACTGTGGGTTTGTTCTGGATGTTCTTCGCGCGCGTTGCGTAATTGAGCGTACTGAGCGTATCATCGAGTGCTGCAGCCGATGGCGAGACGCACGCGACCATGAGTGTGAGGCTACTGCCGCCGAGGGAGTCCATCAAAAGTTTCGTGAGTTTGCTGTCGCGATACGGAATGAAATTCGCGCTCGCTTTGGAGGCGAGCGCGGAAATGACTTTCCCGAGCGTCAGCAAACTCTTGTTGATGTTACTCGTCTCCTCGGTATTCGACGACTTGGTCTCTTTCAGGCGCTCACTATGTGATGAGCATAAAGAGAGAGAGTGGGTCAGTCCCATAATAATTCGCCAATTGTGTGCAATGAGACGCACCTGCCGGCCAAGTCGACGAACGAGACTTTGCCAAACTTGGTGACGACGTGGTTGTCACTTGGATCAGTTGTCTGTCGGTCGACGTGGACCGTCAAGATCGAATGGCTCCGACTCGAGTCTTTGTTCATGGCGTGTGTCCCGACGCGCCGATTCCGATGCGCTTCGTGTACGACTGCGAGGACGTCGTCGATCGTGTCGCATTGGACGACAAGTAAGCTCTGGACGTAAAAGCCGCTGCTGCTGCGGTCGTTCGAGCGCACGTTCAGCGCTCCACTCGCTGGGTTCAGCAGATCAAACACTTGCTCGTTGTAGATCTCGCAGCACGACGCTCGTACGAGGAACGTCACGTCCGACGGCGCGGTCGCAATCACACGAAAGAGGTACTTGAGCGCACGTGGGATGATCCCGTCCGACGCGTCAATGTCGTTGGGACGCGTCGGCGATAGTGCGGCTGCGACCGCTGTGCGTTTGTGCGCAGCTGGCGCGTTCGTAGCGAGCAGCTCGTCGACGCCCGACATGCTATACGTCTTCCCAGACCCTGTCTGGCCGTACGCAAAGATCGTTGCGAGGTAGCCTTGGACGACCGAGTCGATGAGCGCCATCGCGCCACTTGCACGAAAGAAGTGGCTCTGCGACAGCTCTTCCGAGGCGCAATAGTCAAACTGGTAGCTCCGAACGAGCTCGCGCGATGCGCCAGACGCTGTTGACACGACTTGCATCTCGTGGGTCACTTTCGGTGCAAATCGAAAGAGCTGTACGTCGCCACGCGCAAGTTCGTTCGCGTTCATCGGTCGACAGCGCGCGACGACGCGCACGGATCCATTGTCGAGTCGCGATCGACTCGGGTCGGCTGTTGTAGTGCTATTGCCCGCGGTAGTGTTGTTGTTGCTGCTGTTGTTGTTATAGCTCGAAAAGCTATGAGGTGATGGTTGTGCGTTTGCTGGAGGCGTCCGTGTTCGTCGCACTGCATGTACATCAAGCGTGAGCGTGTTGGGATAGCAAATTTTTGCTTCATGAGTGGAGCATTTACATGCGACATCAGCGTACATGATAGTGACGACGGATCTCGCCGCACGCTGCTGTGTTGCGGTATTTGTGGCTGCGACGGCACGCCTGACGAAAGTGGCGGTAGTGACACTGCCATCGCAGTAGCTTGCGTACCAGGTCCGGACGGGATGCGCATCGACCGGAGGTAGTGTTGCTCGCGTCGTTTTGTGTCTCACAGCAGTTATAAGTTTATTGATATTAACACTGTGACAACCATCTTTGCCTTACTTTCATTTTTTCTATGCCACATACTCAAATCAAATCAAAGCGGCAAAACGACAGGATCACACAAAGACTGCGTTTGTCACGTATAAACAGCATTTTCTGCTCGCATCGTTCTTGCTCACATTCTTTGAGTCTGCTGACGCTCGAGACGCAGTCGCACGCGCCACATTACAAGCGTGCAGCATCGCTTGGTGGGTTCGATGCAGTCGCTCGCTCGCTCGCTGGTCGTCTTTCGTTCTACATTACTCACATTTCACCACGAACACGTCTGGTGGCTACGATCGGTCGAGTGGCTAGTCGCGAATAGGAGGACCGCCACCACCATTCTGCGGCGGACCTGGTCGACGGTTGAGCAGGTGGCGCAGATCCTGCGGTGGTAGTGCCTGCTGCTGCTGTTGAGGGTGAGGATGGTGGGGATGTCGGCCGTCGTGTAAACCTGGCGGCGGCGGAGACGGTCGGCGAAGTGGACTCCGTCGTCGACCGTTGTGTGGACCTGGTGGACCTGGTGGACCTGGTGGTGGTCCATAGCGCTCGCGGCTGCGATTGCGAACGCCGCCACCACCCATGCGGTCGCGACTGCGTCCACGTTGATCGCCTCGACCACCACCTCCTCCCCCACGGCGATTGTCATCAAAGAACCGATCGGTATCGCGCCGACCAAACGCATGGCGGTCGCTGTCGTGGCGCATCGGCGGCGGCGGCAGTGGACCGTTCATATCGCGACGCTCGCGGTCGAGCGGCGGCGCGAAGCGATCAAAGCGTGACTGCGACCGCGAGCGCGACCGGCGACGCGGTCCATAGTTGCGCGGATCGTCCATCATCGCACCGCTGCCACCGTGTCCACGACGGATGGGGAACCCGCGCGGTCCACGATCCATGTCGTTGCTGACGCGCCGTCGATCGTCGACGCCACGTTGCTGTTGCGGACTTGCAAACATGCGATCGCGTGGAAGTGGCGATCGGTCGTGAAAGCCACGAGAGCGACTGCGATCGCTGCGTCGATCGGCATGCTGCGCAACGTTTCGATTTCCATCCAATGGATTGTTGTCGTGGAGACGCGGTGACGAGTCGCGCAATCGTCTTCCAGCAGCAGCTGCATCGCTCTGCTCCACGTCGCTCGGTTGCTGCTGCTGTTGTTGTGGCGCATGGCGTGGGGACAGCGGCATTGACGCGTCGCAATTCGCTTTGCCGGAACTCGCAGACCGCAAGCGTTCGCATTCGTTCGCGTTCGCAGCATCGACAACATTGCCACTCGCTTCCACAGCTGCGGGTGGTACGTCCTGCGCGTCTTGTGGTAGCTCAGTCGCTGCAGGCGCTACTGCAGTCGATGCTGCTGCTTGTACTGGCGATTGCTGTGGCAATTCAGGCGGATCGAGCGCCTCGTTCTGCAATTGGTTGCCATTCACGTCCTGTAGAGTCGCACTGGCTGCTTGCGCGTTGTCGAGACGCTCCGTCGCGACCGTGTTGTCGTTGTTGGTGCTGGTTGTCGTCCCATCTGCAGCTGCTGCTGCCGTCGCGTCGCTATCGCTCGGCCGGTCATCGTTCTCGTCAACCGGCGCAGTCGACTGCAGCTGTTGTTCAGCGCCTCTGTTTGTTACGCTGTCGCATCCAGCAGGCGGGACATCCAATCGCGGTCGTGAACGTGAGCGCGAGCGTGGACGGAATGCACTTGCGCTGTTGTCGTTCGCTCGCCACGAATCGTCCTGCATGCGTCTGCCGTTTGCGTGTGGCGGCAATGGCCCCGATCCGTACCGATCGTACGGCGATGGACCATACGATCCTCCACTACGGTCGCGTCCTCCACCACGTCCCTCGTTGTTGTTGTTGTTGTTGTACGGCTGCTGCTGCAAACGCACGTCGCGAGTACCACCACCACGTGGTGGGGACCGTGGGCCGCCAAACGCTCCACTGCGTCCACCGTTGCTTCTACGGTCATGAAAGCGACTACTCCGATCGCCCGGCCAATCGTCTCGTCGATCGTTCCTGCGCGGCGGCAATTCGTCATAGTACGGCTGCCAGGCATTGCTATTGCTGTTGTTGTTGTTGTTGTTGTTGTCGCTGCCTCCAGCACGCAGCGGCGGCACTGCGCTGCTCGCATCACTTGTCGCACCAGCAGGCGACGCTGCGGGCAAAGCACTCGCACTGCTGCTGCGTTCCGGCGACCGTCGTGGCATCGTTGTTGCTGTCCCTGTCGCTGGAGCTGTGAACCGCATCACGTCGATCGTTCCACCAACTTTGTTTGTCCGTTTATGTTCCAACGGCATCCCCAAATCATCGACAAACGTCGCAGCAGCGAATGCTGCATCCTCTGCATTTGCATAATGCAAAAACACAAACGACAATTGCTGCTGCTGGTGCATCGCTTGCCAATTTTTCAACATGATATCGCCCCGTGGGATCGTTTGGTTCATTGTATAGCGCTTGGCGAGAGCAGCTTCAAAGTCCGTCCGGTCGCGATCGACGTTGAACTGGAAGCCAGTCGTACGGCGCGTGAACCGAATGTTGCGCGCAATCAACGTGACGCACTGGCGGATCGACTGCGGCACAAACGTCGTGCCGTACATCTTTTGTTGGTACACGTCGCGGTCGTCGCGACGCGCAAACACGAGCGGTTCGATCCGTGCGATGGCGAGATTACGCACCGGCGCCAGTGCAGCGATCGCTGGGTGATGAATTAGTGGACAAACTGGCGCTGTATCGGCAATGGCGATTCCATAGAACGCTCGCGGATGCTTTGCAGCTTTCAATTGCGCCTTTGTCGCATACGTGAGCCGCGGGACTGCGTCTGGAACGTTGTTGCCTTCCGTATCAACGACGTCGTACGGTCCGTTCGGTCGAGCGCTTGTCTGGCGCTCGCGCGCAGCTTCAATTAACGAATTCAACCGACGCGCAGAGCGGACAAACGTTTTTTCGTCGAGTAAAAGCGGCGGCTGGTGGAACGGGACGATCGCTTTCAACCGCCGACGCTGCTGTAGCGGTTGTTTGTAAAGCGCGTCCACGTTGTTGGTCGACGTCGTCATCGAAGAAGAAAAAGAAGACGCGAGTGGACTCGAGCCAGACGTGCAGCGGGCGTGTTTCGTAGCGGCGGCAGCTGCTGCTGTGTACTTGCTGGGTAATGTCGTTGCGACTGTTGGGACTGTTGGGACTGTTATTCGTATCGCAGCAGTGCGTACGATCTTCTTCTTTGGGATCACAAACGACTCGGGCGCTGTAGATGCGACGACAGGTGTAGTGGTGGTCGTTGTTGTTGTAGCGACGACAGCGCTAGCGTCGTCGTCTTCTTCGCCGTCTTCTTTCTCGTCGTCGTCGTTGTCGTTGTCGTTTGCTAAAGCAGCAACTGCCGTAACGCGACTGCGCTCGATCGCCTCTGTCGTCTCGTCGTTCTTGTTTACTTGCTGCTCGTGCTGCGACGGTCGATTGGTGCGGCAGCTCGTCTGCGATGCTCGCAAATGCGTCGTCGTCGTGTTCGCATTGTCGTTTGCAACAGTCGGCGAGAGACTCCATCGCTTCTCTTTCGTCAACTGCACGACGTCACGACTACCAGATCGTTGCTGCTTGCCGCTCGCTCGTGGCGTGGACGATACACTAGCAGCAGTAGCCTCTTGCTGTCGACTCGAGCGCTGCTTGCGTAGTGGTTTGCTGGTCGTCGTTGCAGTCTCGACAGCTGCGTCGCTGCGTTTGCGTTTGTGCTTGAACGCTACGATGAACGCATCGCTGTCCTCCAAGATGCCTGCAAACGCTGGCGCTGCTGACTGCTGCTGCTGCGTCGTCGTCGTTGTCGTTGTCGTTGCTGCGTGGACGGCAGACGAGCGCGTCGATGTGCGTGGTGAATGCGACAGCGCAAGCGCCAACGCGCGGTCGATTGCTTCATGTGCGCCTGGCAGCGCGTGCGACTTGCGCCGCTTCGTGGCTGCAGTCTCCACTGTAGCAGTTGTCGCTGTCGCTGTTGGCGTCGTTGTCGATGGCAGTAGCGGCCGCTTGCGACTCGCACTGCTCGGTTGGACGTGCGTGACTTTGTATTGCGGCGGGTCGCCGACGCTCCGGAGCTTCACGATCGGTCCATTGCGTTGCTGTTGCTGTGGACTGACGACGACAGTAGCAGCGGTCGTTGGATCGTACTGCGCTTTGCTTGCTGGTGCCGGTGCTGGTGGTGGTGGCATTGCTGCTGCTGCTGCGTCGTTCAATACGAGCCGAAACGACGGCTTGTGTGGCTCGCTGCTGTCGCTCGAACGACGTTCAATTGCGTGTCGATGCGTGTGGCGCGACGGCGACGCGTGACGGTCGTGCTGCTGCGATCGTTTGTTGCTCTTGCGCTTTGCTGCGTTGCTGTCGTCATCGTCGTGACGACTCGATCGGTGCGTTCCGTCGTTCTGCGTACGTCGACTACGACTGTGACTACGCTCTGCTGTCGCGTTGTCGCTGTCGGACGAACTTGCGATCGGCGCTGTTGGCGTCTTCTTCTTCGTGCTCTTGCTGCGCGTCGCTGTCGTCGTTGTCTTCGCTACCATGCTATTCGATTTGCTGGTCGACTTGCGCGCAGGCTTTGGAGGTGTCGACGCAGTCGCTTTCGTGGTGGGTGCAGAGCTACGGCGCTTGCGTGGTGCCTCGGCAGCAGTAGCAGCAGCAGCCGCAGCGCGAAGTGACGGGCGGCGCATGCGTGCTCCACTGTCGCGACGCGTTCGTGAACGAGGTGGAGTCGTAACAGTCGCGGGTGACTGTTGTTTCCGGTTGCTGTCGCTTGCGTCGTCCCCGTTACTCTCGTTGTTCGCGTCGCTCTCACTGTCGCTGTCACTGTCGTCATCTATCAGCCCGCCGTTGGCTTTGAATTGGAGAATGCGTGCAGCAAGCGTTGTTGCATCATCCGCGGGAGCAATGACGGCACTGGTGTTCTCATCGACGACGGACACAGCGACCTCTGCGCTAACGGTCGTAACCGCACTGATGCTCTCGGCGACGCCGACGGGCTCACCTGCAGCGTCTGCCATTTCGAACTCTCTCTTTCGTTCGTGTACCCCAAAAACTTTTGACCGCTCGTCATAAAATGTGGTGGAGTTTATATATAGCAAAAAATATAAAAGTCCAATGTATCATTTCGGACTCTCTTTCGTTTTGTCTGCGCAATCGCAAGAGGAGTGTGAATACTATGAAATGTTCACTATCAGTTGGCTCTATTGGTTGCTTTACTATCAGAGCTGCAAATACTGTACGTGGAAACACGTAGGTTTTCAAATATCCCTCTAAATGTTTGTACTGCCTGTCGAACTCGTTTTCATCATCATCACAGCTGCCGAATGTAATATTCAGCGGTAGATATCAACGAGCATGCCGAATGAAGGAAACATATAATTGTGTTGAACGCATTACAGTTACACTTCACGATATATATATTTTTGTGCATTCGTGTACCTTACCGTATTGCACTGTGTGTTGTACTGAATATTTACGAACAAATTTATTTCGCGACAAGGATAAGGATGTTTATCATGAAGAGCACGTAGTTTGAACTGCATTTCCTATCAATTTCATCACATGATAATATAACGTTTGAAGAGTTCACATTCAATTATCAATTGATTGTTCGGAGTTTGGGTTATATCTGCACACATACACTCGAATAGCTACTGATTTTATAGCCATATACGTCATCGTCTACGCTAGCGAACAGAGCACGCGAAATCACTTGACTAACGCTGTAGATCTACTCGACTGAAAGTCAGTTGTCGAGTGGTACTGACGTGTATATCGTGTGCCCAGCTATGAACGACTTGCTGTGTGCTAAGAAATTCGATGCACTATTTTTGCTATGTAAGCTATTCCAAAACACATTCACGACTTCATTATTCTAATATTGGCGTTCGCCACATCATTAATGTTAGTACAAGGAAAGGCAGGCGGCAACATTGGATTAACTTGTAAAATACGGTCACTTTGCTCTTGAAATGTAAATATACGGGCGTTAATGTTATTCATGTATACACATAGACCACAAGTTTGTACTATAACATATACACTATTTGAGAACGCCATATACAGTGCGCGCCAATTGGTTAGCCGCACTTCGACTTTTGTGGATTACTTTTGTTGTAGGTCACTTTTCAAAGTTCTAACAAGACCATCGCAACCGCGCTAATTTTTTTGATTCCCGCAGTGCATTTCACTTTTTGAAA
>JAADXH010000069.1:0-48321 GCA_023337595.1 Globisporangium camurandrum
AGCGGATACGCATCCTACTGGAAGCGAGTAGCAACGACGTGTGGAGGAGACATGGAACAACAGCGGCACGCACACACAAGTAAACAAAACTGTGTCTTGGTTGATCGAGATGCAGTTCATAGTGTGCTTACGACTAGCACGTGCGTCCGCACTCGTCGAGCACAAAGTCGGTGCTTCATCACTTGATCGGGAGAACGAACGAGCGCGCAAACGATCTCTCACACACAGCGGACAGTGCTCGATCAGCCAGCGACACGAGTCATTCGGTGGCAATGCCAGCCACGAGAGCTGTCTATGGTTCGGTCGGGATCGTCGTGTACGGGAACGCGGGGTCGCTCGACACGGTCGTGTCCAAAATTAGATATCAATTTACTGTCGTCACCACGTCTTGACATCCGCATTTTGAACACTTCAGCTGCGCTTGTGTGATACGATACATGGGCACTTGTATTTCTTACACAGGACATGGAGACAGCATCACCGCTGACACCGGCGACAGTGCGCACATCACAGCCACTACCACCGCTGCTCCGCGCGCGACTCGAGGGTAGTCGCAAAGGTGTTCTCAGGCGCGACGTCCGATTCTCGTGGCTGCGAGCCGCAACATCACTCGCCTCGTACGTCCTCCTGCTCTCGGACGTCCCTCGATCGGGCCTCGGTGTCCGTGAGAGCGCGTACCCTATCATTGCGCCAAATGAGATCGTCACGTTTGGCCCATTTGCGTACCCTGTATTTCACGCTCGCCGCGAGAGCGAGGATGAGATTGTTGGGGACGACGGCAGCGTGTGGCCGTACAAGTTCGACACCGTGTCGGTTGCGCTGCGCGCGTTTGCTACACACCTCGACTTGCGGCCGCCGTGGCCGCCGTGCATCATGTACAAGCACGCATGTCCAGACGACACGCTCTCGACGTCGACAGTGTTTTTGATGCTCGACGCACTTGTCGACGCTGTTGCTACGCGACGCGATGCACGGAACCGCCTGACGCCTGTGATCACACTGCGCGTCGCGCACTGGTACATCGATCGGCTGCACCACTTTGTATGCCCACAGTTCTTTCGCGACCGCAACGTCGACACGTCCCAGGCGCTGTACTACGACCCCGAGTTGCTGCAGCGCGCGCAGCAGCCAGAGTCGGCGTTCTGCTTTGCGCACCAGCAGCAGCATCGTGCACGACCGTTCGTGTGTTCGTACTATAGCTTCGCACCGATCGGCACGAACATGCGCCGACAGGTCGGTCAAGATTTTCTGATGCTGGCGAAGCGGCACGTTGAGATGCAACAGCTGTATCCGAACGCATCGATCGACATGCTGGTCGTCGAGAGCGACAAGGACAGCGGTGCGTCGACGCTCAATTGGCATGGACGCAAGCCAACCGAGTTGACGATGATCACGCGTGCACGGCGCTGTCATGCGGACAAAGGAGACGATGCGGCAGTGAATGCGTTGACTGTCCCGTCGTCTGTCACGTGCTCGACGATTGCGATCGATGACTTTCGCATCGAGCTGCAGACCGTGACGTCGTCCGTGCGTGGATGGTTCCCAGTCGTCGCGACGCTGCGTACGTTCGGCCAGGTGTATGCGTGGGTGCGCGTGTTCGTACTGTTTGTTGGCTGCTGCTGCTACGCAAACGATGCATCCGAGCAGCCACAACAGCAACGCACTTGTCTGTGGTCGCGTCTACGTGCTGGCACACGCACGTTCTTCCTGATCCCGAGCCAAGTCGTCGTGTACGGCAGCATCATACCGATCGCGTGCTACGTCGTCGCACATGCGCTCGACTCGGGGTCGGTCTACGAGTTTGTCACCGAGCGATTCGACTCGACGCTCGGTGCGATCGAGTTCAACCTCCAGCAGCTCGTCCAAGTCACGTCCGTGTCGATGCGCAGCGTGTGGGTACTCGCGCTCCTCCTCCACGTCGCTGTGTGGAGTGCGACGAGCACCGCGCGCTGGTCGCACGCCGATGGCATTCCAAGCATCCACGAGTACGTCGTGAGCTTCGTCGCGTGCTCGACGATCTTCGCCCAGCTCCGTGCGATTTCGTTCCGCGACACGCGCATCGTGTCGGTCACCGAGGTGCCAGTGAGTCCGCGCATCGCCGCTGTCCGCGCCGTTGCACTCAGCAAGAGTCTGTCGCTCGGGAATGCTCTGGACGTCAAGTGTCTCCTCGCGGGTGCGCTCGTGTGCGTGCTGTTCGCCGCGCTCGTGCGGCTCCTAAAGCATGTACTGGTGAAAATCCACTGGATCCCCCGTCGCTGTACAGACGGCTCGTCACTCTGGTCCCACACGCTCGTGCCGTACTCGGCTGGGGTCCTATGGCCAACGACAGCGCTCGTCGTGTGCTGGAACGACATTGTCGTGTGGAATCAACGCCGCGAAGCACTGCACAAAGCACGAAAAGTAGTCGAGCCGACACAAGTCGCGCCAGAGACTGTCGCGATGGTCGGTACCTGGATGAATGGAACGACGCAGCGAAAGAAGCAACCAAAGAAGCGCAGTGTGCAACCGTCACAGACGTCGTCGCAAACATCGTCGCAGCGCGAAAGTGATTGTGCGTCGAGTCGAAAGAACAACGAGTGTCGACCGAGTCGAAAGCGCGTGCAATGTACTTTCTGTAGCCCAGACGATCGCAGTTGCGAGGTCGAGTCGATGATCTTGCTGATGAACCTCGCTGCAATGACTGACCCGATCGCACTGCTGCAGCTCTGGTGGTCGAATGGTAGTAGCAGCAGCGACGACAGAGGGACAGCAGTCGGTGTGTACGAGTCACGCGTGACAAAGCGCGTGTTCCTTCTCCCGCTCGCTGCTGTCGAGCAGCAGCTGCGTGGAAACACGAGTATCGACTGGAACGACTACACGCTGCTATTCGTCACGACGACGAAGCACCTCACGTGGTGCGAGCTTCTGCGCTGTGGGTGACAACTAGACACAGTGGCAAACTACAGACTTTGAACAGAGGTGTCAACTACGTTGTAGAGGTGTCAGCTGGTAGAGCTGAACAATGCAACGCATGCACTATGCAACATTGTCCTCTATTCTGTGTTACTGCTACTCCATGATGGAGTGACCGTCAGTGCTGTACCTTTTCTTCCGTATGTTATCACTATATCGAACACTGCTACGTAGTGGCATTGCATCGGTAATGGACACACGTCCACTCTATCTCCTGGTGTCCGCTTTCTTATCTACGTACTACGCGTCATCGACTCGATGGAGCGTGTTTTGGTGCATGAGCTCGAACGTGCGATTCGTACTGCTACCCGCCTCGTCTCGACGGTTGGTCGATCCGGCTGAATTCACTGGACTGACCAGTCGTCGAGAGCTGCTACTGGCGCCAGGCACGACGCCGACAGCTGTTAATGACATGGATTTATTGATGACTGCGCGGGTGCTCGGCTGCTGAGAGGACGACGACATGGACGCACGGACACCGGCGACAACAGAGCCAGACGGTGATGCGTTTGCATTTGCGTTTGGGTTTATGTTCAGCAACCGCGACGAACCAAGACGTGTCGCTGTGCTCGGTCGCACGGCACTCGCATCGCCCGTCAATGCGAGAGCCCGTACGCTCTTTTTGGGCGACTCGTTGTCGCTATTGACGCGGCCGATTGGACCCGCGATGCCACTAGCACTTGCATCACTGTCACTCATCGTACCAGTAGTCGGCTCGACCCAGTCGACGAGGTACGTGTCCATCAAACTCACGTTCGTGAACGCTGCTTTCTTATGGAACGTACATCGAATGTCTGGCATGCCTTTCACGACGTCCATGACAATTGGACTCACGAGAATGCGTTCCGGGACACCGTTCGACTCGAGTTCGTTCGCCGTAAGTGCATCGGGTCCCCACATGTCGTACCGCAACGTCGTCGTGCCAATCACGCCGCCAATGATATTCCCGATATGGATCCCAATGCGCATCTGCAAGCGCTCGCCAGTGTTCGGATCCTGGACTTTCCGCACCTCCTTGTGCATGTCGCGCGCCATGGCCAACAGATCGCGAATGTGCGATCGAATGTGCATCTGGAACTTGTGCTTGAGCGTCGACCGGCGCCGCGCAGTCGTTGCGCCACTGCGTTGTGGATCCGCCGACGCAGGGTGTGGTCCGCTTGCTGCTGCGTGGTGGTGATGGTCTGTTCCACCAAGCGGTAACACGCGGCTACTTGCGCCACGTGCGGCGGCTGCAATGTTGGCAACTGTACTATTACCATTGCTGATATTATTGGTATTGGTATTGCCCATCGTGCCCATGACCGGTCCGAGACTCATGTCGACGTACGGCAAGCCCGAGACGATCACGTACGCGTCACCAATTGTTTGCATCTTGAACACGCCGTGCTTCTCCGTGAGCTTATCGAACGCACAAAAGAGTGACGCAAGGATGTTCACGACCTGCGCGGTATCGGCCTGTGACGCGATCGACGTGAAGCCCTTGATGTCGGAGAAGAGAATTCCCACCTGGTGGTGCTGATCGCACACGGTCTCCCCCTCTTTCAGCCGCATGACGACCGCCGCCGGTAGCATCTGATACAACAACCGATCCGCGTTCTGCGTCTCGAGTTGCGTCCGCGTCTTGAGCCAAATCTGCCGCCGTGTGAAGAACTCGACGCTCTGGGACGCAATAAAGTTCGTCATGACCGACAAGTACGTCAGCACGAGCGGGTAGCTCGTCTTGAAGTTCGAGTTGAACTTCGTCGCGTCCTGGTGGAAGATCGCAAGGCACACGAGACTCGTCGCCGTGACGCCGACGAGCGCCAACAGATTGAATGCGACCGTGTGGCGATGGAGGATCGAGCCGCCGTTCGAGACGACAAACATCGCCAAGACGATATCCAAACACAGATTCACGTAGCGCGGCGACGTGTCGATCTCCATCACAAAGTTCACGCGCCACAGCAGCGCTTGACTGAGCGTAAAGCACGCCAATCCTACCAAATACACACCCACGAGTACGTTGCGTAACAGCGTCTCCGAATATTCCGGCAGTTCGACGCGTGCGCGGCGGCCACCGACGAGCGTCAGGACCGCATACAGTGCGCGAATGAGTAAAATCGCAATGTACGTCGACGGCGCGATCGGTTGCGTCGGTGTATACGCAGTCTGGAGCAACTCCAATACCAAATCCCGCAAGCACGTAAACACTGCGTAGATCGTTAGTAACAGCAGCGTCGTGCGAGCGCCTTCGACGCGGTCCGCTAACGTGCTTTCCATGTACCGCTCCTCCATGTCGTCGTCCTGGAAGCGCAAGAGGAGCGTCCGGATCTCAGACAGCATATCTTCCTCCGCGCTCGAGCTCGAGCCAGCAGCGCCACTTCGACCGACGCCAATGCCGTCAAACTGGAGCGACAGCGGGGCGCCAAACAGTAACCGAATTGGATCGTACTTGGCCCAGCGCTTCTTCGCGCGCTGGACGATCCGCTGGCGCGTGACGCTTAGAAAGTCGTTCTCGAACGGTTTGTGGTGGTGCCCCTCCGACAGTACGAGCGACTCGCGCTTGACCATGTGCTCGAGCTGCCCGAGCACGGCCATGCGCGCAAGCTCACTCAGCGGCTCACCAACCATGTACGTCGTCATCGCGCCTTTGCCTTTAACTTCGATCTGGCGTTCGTCAAAGTGAAAGTGGCCCGCGAGCTTCCGGTACGTGACCTGTGATACTTGGCAGTGGCCTGTCACGCCAGTCGACTGCATGCGCGACGCCGTGTTGACCGTATCGCCAAAGAGCGAGAACTGCTGCTTCTTCATACCGACCAAGCCACTCACGACACGTCCCGAGTGGATCCCAATCCGCAATTTGATCCCATGGCCGTTCGACGCACTGCACTTGTCGAGCAACGCGAGCATGTCGATCGCCATTGATACGGCACGGAGCGCTGCCTCTTTCCCACGGTCCTTACCCTGTAAACCTGCACACGCCATGTACGTCTTCCCGACGGTCTCCATCTTTCGGACGCCGTGTTTCTGACAGATCTGATCAAACAGCGAGTAGACGCGGTCGAGCAACGACACGACTTCCGTTGGTCCAAATCGCGTCACGAACGATGCAAAGTCTGCAATGTCACAAAAGAGAATCGTCACGTCCTTTTCGTCTTCACTGATGAGCGTATCGCCCTTTTGCATGCGCTGGACGACGTGTTCCGGTAACATATTTTTCAAAATTTGCGTCGACCGCCGTTGTTCGAGCAACAACGATCGACTCTGTAGGAAATCACGGCGCATCGTGATCTGCAGTGAGTAGCACGAATACGCACCGAACGTGATGATGCACATGAGATACAGTGCAAACAGTAGCAGATCCGACAGATCCTGTGCGCCAGGGCTCTTGATCCCGATCTTATCGGCAAGCAAATAGAATGTGCAGTTGTAGACTGCGAGCATCAACGCATACAGAAACTTGACGCGAATCACGACAAACAGCACAACTGGATACAACGCGGCGGCGAATTTACCGGTATCCGAGATCGTGAGCGTCAGTGCCATGCCGATCGCACAGAACGGAGCGAGGATTGCGCTCTGGTAGTACGTGACAAAGAACTTTGTACGGGCGATACGCATGTAGACGACGTCGCACAGAAAGAACCCTGCGCGGATCCAGACGTACGACGCCTCTTTCTCCCAAAAGTACTCGTACAGTGCATACAGCGGGATCACGAACGCCAGTATCTTGAGACAGAGCACGACGCGCGCACGTTCGCGCAAAGCAAACGTCCGTTCGTACTCGTTTTCAAGTTGCAAGTGCTCGTCGCCCATAAACTCGAGCGTCAGGGGATGGACGCTCGGCTGGACGTTCAGTGCGCGCGAACTCTGTGCATCGTCTTCGCGTAGCATCGGGTCGGGAAGCCCAATCTCTTGCGCGAGCTCCCGTTGGAGCGCAATCAGTTGTTTTGACAACTCGTCATGCTCGGTCGGGCGATCAAAGTCGCGGAACTTTTGACTCCACTCGCCATCGAGGAGCGATGCCGTGAGGCCCGAGCGACCGCCACTGGACGACGATAACGATCCAGTGGTTGTCGCATGCGAGGGCAACGGATCGTCGAAGCGACTCGACGACCGTTCCGTGTGTTTATTGCTCGCACGCGTGTGGGAGATCGAGAAATCAAGATCGTCAAACACACTCTTGTGCTGCTGCCTGAGCCCGGAATCGATCTCTTGGATGATATCGTTGCTCGATGGCAAGTACATCTGCTTGAGGTACAAGATCGCAACGTCCGGCGCGACGGACGCAATCGCCGACAGAACCATCACGAGCCAGTACGTCGGTTCAGTAAACAACATGCTCGCAATGCCAAAAAAGTCCTGGAATACATCGAACGTTGTGAGGATTGCAAATGCACGTGAATAGAGCGTCACGAACGCTAAAAACGCTGTTGCGCCGCCAAAGAGCGATAGGTAATGGAACCGTCCCCAGCGATGGAGCCGTTGCATCGCGAGACTTGCTCTCAGCGTCACGGTCACGACGAGTGCGCCATAGACAGCGGTACCGTCAGTAAACAACCCATTCGCCAGGCCGTCGGGTGACGCGATGCCTGCAAGTGCCGACGTTGTTACAAAGAACACGAGCAACGAATGCATCAACGCATTCATGACCCACACTGCGAGGCGTTTGATGCTGAGTTCACTCCGTTTGAGGGAACTCCGGTAGACGTACGGATGTTGGAGGACCGTCGTGTCTCGAATATCTTCATCCGCGATCCCCAATACGAAGATCGGCAACAATGTATACATGACGTTCCAACCGACCATGAGGTACGACTCGTACAGCGTCTGGCCAGAGTATGCGTTCCGGAGCGAGTAGAGAAAGAGTGTCATGATCAGCGCCATGTTTTTGTAGAACGAGAACAAGATCACGCGCGCCACGCGGCGGTGGTTCCACCGACCGTGGACGAGCAACAAACGCGACAGGTTCCGGAACGTAGCGATTGCAAAGTCTGCTGCGCGTACGGCTTGCATGCCCTCGTGGCCGTAGATCCCAATCCCAACGTGCGCCTCTTGGATCATACTGACGTCGTTTCCACCGTCGCCGACCGCGAGCGTCAGTGGCGACCCCGGTGCGGACTTCATGAGCCCGACGATCTGTGCTTTCTGCATCGGACTGAGGCGACACGCAACGACGGACGTACATTGCGTGGCGAGCTCCATGAAGATCTGATGCGACGGGATCGTTGCACTCGGATCTGCGACCGACGACCGCGATGAGTTGACCCGTGACGACACGCGCTGCTGGTGCGTCTGGCGTGCAGTCGGTGATAATGGCGTAGCGCTGCTGCTGCTGTGTGCGTCGTTGTGCTGCTGCGGATGGTGCTGATGATGCTGGCGTGGCAACTGGATCGGCAGACTCTCTGCCGACTTGGTCGAGTCGATCGGGCCATTGCCATCGTCTGTCATCGGCTTGGCGTCTGCCGATGCGGTAAATTGCTTCGGTGGCGCGGCTGCTGCTGCTGCTGGCGATGACGCAGCTGCTGTCGTGTCCGCAAGCAAGAACTCGAGCGCTTCACCATTGATCACGAGCGCCAAGTTGCGCGTCGCGACGCCTGGGATCCACACGCCTTCGCGTTTCAACTTGCGACGGGCGTGTGCGATCTCATCCAGACAATCTTGTTTGTTCTTGCCTTTGATGATGATCATCTTGCTCTTCTCGCTGATCAACCCACACATGTGCGCAACAGAGATCGCGGTCTCGTCCTTGTCGCCCGTGAGCATCCAGATGTTCACACCCGCTTGTGTCAATTGATCAATACATTCGTTCACGCCGTCCTGCAGCAAATCCTCGACGCCCGTCGCGCCCAAGAGATAGATCGACTTTTCAATCTTCCGGGCGACTTCCAAACATCGATGTTCCCGGTCGGTCAACGATTTGCGTGCAACGTTGTATTCAGTCTTCCACGCACTGTATTCAGTCTTCGACAGTGTCTTGAATCCGAGCAGTAGTGTCCGCAGGGCCATCGCTGCAAAGTAATGGACATGCAACCCCAATTTACTAATGTCCTGTGCGTTCGCAGCGTTCGCAAACATAACTGTATCAGCGCCTTTCGAGAACACGAGGATCTCGTCGTCGTCGACTGCTGCAGTCGTTGTTGTCGTAGCAGTGCGAGTAGGACGTGCAGTAGCATTGTCCGCGTCGCTCGCAAGCGCACTCTCGAGCGCTACGAGGCTGTCAACGTCGTCGTCAACATCATCAACGTCGTGTTGGCGTCGCTGACGCTTCGTTGCGATCTCGACGTCGTCGCTAGCGTCGCTCGCGTCACGCGGTGATCGGATCTGCTGGACGACGACGCTCATGCACTTGCGCGTACTGTCGAATTCATTCAGTGCGAGCAATCGGTACGTCTCGGACTTGCCAAAGAGCTGGATGTGGATCAAATCACCATCGCGGGCTTCGTAGACGCATTGGAACTCCACGGCGGCGTTCAAGAGCGCAACTTCGTCCGGTGACGACCCAAAGTACTTGCGTTCGTGCTTTAGCGGTTGCACTGACGCAGCAGCGAGCGACCCGTTGAGCGAGTTGATGCCGCCAATGTGGCGCAGCGCATGTGGCGACGATCGGTCGCTACCAATCGTCGCATTGTGCGCATTGCGGTCGTCGTGCTCGCTGCTGCGCTGCAACTCTTCGATCGCAACGGACGCCGAGTGACACAGCAACAAGCATCGAAAGAACGGCCGCGCGAGTTCGAGCGAGTGTTGTTCTTTCCCCATGAACCGCGTCGGGTGCTCGACCATGTGGAGCAAGTGATGGAACGGCCGCACGTCCTTTTCCGACAGCGACGCTTGCTTGACGATGCGCTTTGTCGGTGGTGGTGGCTCGCTACTGCTGTTGGTATTGCTACTGCTGCCTTCGCGGCTCGATAGATGCTTCGCGGCTTGGTTTGCGGTCGCTGCCGTCGTCGCCGTCATTGTTGGGGTCGACAATGGACCGCGGTCGCCGCTCAATGGCGCGCTGGCGATCGTTGTGGGGACGCTACTATTGCTATTGCTATTGTTGGTGTTTATCGTAGCACTGCTGCTCAGTGGCACGAGAGTCGCACCAGCAGCGTTTGCCTGTTGCCGCAAGCGCATGCTACTGCCGTCGTAGATCACGCCACCGATGCTACAGACTTTGAACAGCATCTGGTTCTTCGTCAACGTCCCAGTCTTGTCGGTAAAGATGTACTTGATCTGCCCCAAGTCTTCATTCACGTTCGACGTCCGCGCAGTGACACCGTGGCCGTTGTCGGCACAGCGCATCTTCGGGTCGCTCTCGATCCGTCGTGCTTGGTACCACTTGACGACCTCCAAGCTAATGTACAACGAGATCGGGACCATGTTGTTGTACAAAATCAAGTACGTGAGCCACGCTTCAGCAAAGTCACGCACGCCAAAGCGCTTGACAAACGGCATTGCGGCTGCAAATGCTCGCGATGCATGGACTTTGTACGAAAACAACAGCGCTTGCGCGGAACTGATCGCACACACGCCAAACAGAACCGTAAAGATCAGCAGGATGCAACGGTTCGCTGTATGGTCCAAGCGACTAAACTTGGACGGAATCGCTTTCATGTTCTGCACGAGCTTCGTATCGCTCCCCGCACCAACGACGACACCGACGACATATTTTGTATTGCAGAGTTTCATGCCGCGCAACAAGACGTTCTCGATACAAATCGGCAACTCCTCTGCGTCCGGGAGCGGCGATTTGGAACCAAACTGCCGCGTTTGTGCATCGAGTTTCGCTTGTTCGCTCGCAAATGAGATCCGCAACACGCCGTCAAAGCTATATAGCCGTTTGTTCGGTAGTTCACATCGGATTTCGGCATTTACGACCGTCCCAAAGCCTGTCGGTGTCCCGGGCGCTATGTCGTGCCACTGTAAACACCGACGGACTTTCAAATTCGACTCCCCGTCTAAGCTCGCAGTCTCACACATCGCTTCGTCATCCTCGTGGCTCGAAAACAACAACACAATATCCGCTGGGATCTGCTCCATGTCAAAGATCTGGACAATGTGGCCCACGCGCAAGTGTTTCCAAAAGATTGGCTGGAACGAGAGGCCACCGCCGCCACGCCCTGTTGTTGTTGTGGATGGTGCAGGGTGCTGCGTGACTTTGCTGCTGGTTTGATCCGTCGACTGCAAATGCTCGGGCGTCGCGCCCAAGACGTGGACCTTTTGGTGGTTCACTGCATAGTCCTGTTGATGCCGCAACCGGTCTTCCATGCCTTCTTTCACCATCGTTGCAAACAAGACGATCGCGAGTGGCCCAATTGTCGAATATTCGTTCGTCGGCGACAAGTCGGTACACAATTGCAATAATGAAATAATCAAAAAGTAAAAATTCGCAATTCGTCGAAATTGTTCAAACAGCGACTTGGGGAAGAAATTCATGAGCGAATACTTGGAAGATCGGACGCTGTTGCCGTCGTACGCAGCCGCGTCGTACTTTTTCGCAATGTAACTCGCATACTCGTGCGTCCGCAAGACGTCGTTGATAAACAGCACGCGGCTCTTGATCGGTGATGCGTCCGTTGTAGTGCCACTGACGCCAGCAATACCAGTGATCTCTTGACCAGGGACGCCACGGACGCGGTTCCACCCAAATACGCGCGCAAACAAGGCTGTTGCAGGTGGTTTCGGCTTTGCAGTCTTTGCAGCCACGCCACCAGGTGGTACGATGCCAGTCGACGTTGCGAGCCCTTCGGTCTCGAGTCGGAAAAAGTGATGCGGCACGGCCATTGTCCACGCGTGTGTTTGATTCGTGTGTCGACGTGGCAATCGACGCGAGTAGATGACGACGACGACGTGTGGGTGGTTGTGTGCACTTGTGCTCGTGGTGCTTTGAGCGTGTTGGCAGTAGCGAAAGCGAGCGATGTGACCGCTTGTACGCGTGCTTGCTTTTCACGTTGCTTGCGCGCTTCGTCTGCTTGGGCGCGTCTTACTCTTCTTCACGCGTTACTCGCACACTTGTCGTCTGTGATCGCGTCGTACCGCAAGTCGTTCGTGTTTGCGGTCGTAGAGCAGGAGCACTTGTTTGGACAATGAAACCTGCGTTTCAAAACGATGGTCCCAAAAGTGAAGAGGCGATGGTTTCAGCGGTTACTCATGCGAAAGTATAGGATACCAGTTCGTGGTCGTGACAAAGCTTACGATCACTGCCAATGCGGCAGTGTGTGTGAGAGAGAGTATGCGCGGCGCGACATCACAGTGGCAGCGTCATATTGTGCAGTACTTGTTGTAGTTGTCATGTTGCCTTCCATTGCGCTGTCGCGATGCTCACAACCTTTTGTGCCTCTAAATAAATTTTCCGGAGTTTATCATATTTGCAAGAAATATATTACGCAAATGAGAACTAAAACGATATATCAGGAATAACCGGTATTAGACACCCACCACGGACGATCAACGCAATTTGCACTAAGATCAACCTCCTGTCGACGCAAGTCGCGCCTGTCTCGACGTGCGTGTTGTCCGCAACGTGCGAGAGCAACCTGCAGTGCATTTCCTCGCGTATTCACGCACGCAAATATCTGCGACGCATTCACCTGCTTTCTTTAGCCTGCACGCACACGCGCGCGTATAGAACAGCCGTCGCAATCGAGTGAAGCGGTGCGTTGCGCACTTCAACTTGGCTAACAAGAACACGCACAACGCTAGACCGCAACACGCACCACCACAATCCACAACCATGAGCTGGGTTGCAACATCTGGATACGCGCCTGGTCTGTTAAAGAAGCCCGGGTCTGCAAGCTCGATCATCGGTGCGAACAGCAACAACTCTACCAGTGCAGGCAGTGCCGCACACCAGTCGTTCAGTGCCGCATTCAGCGTCAGCGAGAGCAGCAGCAGCAGCAATAGCGGCGGCGATGCGTTCAGTAGCACTACCGATCGAGATGTCGTTGTGCCGCTCGTGCTCTGGGGCGAAGCGCCGCGCATCGACGTCTCGTGTCTCCACGTGCTGTACCTCCCACTATCGCAGCCGAGCCAGAACTCAAACACTGCGACGCACATGCGACGCCGCGCAAGTGGCAGCGACACAAGCAGTGCTGTCAGCAATCGCTCTGCTGCAGATCGTGCGCGCATTGCAGGCTTGCAGATCCAGATCGTCGACGACGATGACGACGACAGCGACGCGTTCCTGTACCAGACGTGCGTGTTTGCCGGTACGATCGATGGCGCTGTGATTTACTGGCTCATGGAACGCGACGTCGTTGTACAAGTGAGTCTCCTCGTGTTTGCACGTGACGCAAACAACAACGACGAGGATGATTACGCAAACAGCAACAACGCAGCAGACGACGACGATGATCCACGCGTCCAGGGCCTCGTAAGCGGCATTGACGAGTGGGGCCAGAGCATCCTCGTGTCGATCACGCGCAGTGGCCGTGTCGCGCGGTGGCAGCTCCCGAACGGCGTCTGTTCCGGTGCGAATGCAGCACTTGCGTCGCAATTAGCGCCGGTTGAAGGCGCTGCGATGTTTTGCAATGCGCGGTACGCGGTTGTTTACTCGGCAGCAACGCGCATGATGGTGCTCGACACGTGGACGCTCGCGCTGCTTTTTTGCGTCGATACGGCGCAGGAACAGATCCGTCGCAGCATCGCAGTCGGTGAACTCAAGCGCGTCGTGCTGCCGCCAACAGCGCGTGGGAAAGCGCCAGTGCGGGCGTGGCCACAATCAGCGACCGCGCCAGGAACGAGCAGCAATGTAGCTGCTGTCGCATCCACTGGCGCTACAGCAACGACGACTGGTGGGATCAGTAGCAGCTACGCAGCAGCGCCGACGTGGGACTCGCTCGTCGTGTCGCTTGGCGCCGAGGGGCTCGTCAAGTGCTTTCTCTGGTCCAAACCGCGCGGCACAAGCTCGAATACAACTAATAGCAACACCGCTGGTGCGTTCCAGTGGCGCCAAGAAAGCTGCTGGGTGCTGTCGTGGGCCGACGACGCAGACGACCTGACGTGTTCGCAGAGCACGTCGCTCAAGGACGGCGACCACATGAACCCACAGACGGCGCTCATGCGGTCAATCAAGAGCAGCTACTTTCCACTTGCTGTGCGCGTGTCACCGGACGCGTCGCTGCTGCTGTTTGTCTGGCCAACCAAGTGGGCCGTGCTCAAGCGCAAGTGGCTCTGTGGCTTTGACGCACCTGTTGCTACTACGAATGATATCAGCAGCAGCAGTCGATCGAACGTTGCGACTACGACGACCTTCGTTGGGAGCTGCAACATTGCACCTGCTGCGTTCGTCCTGAAACAGACGAGCAGCAGTGGCAACAATAGCAACAACAGTGCGAGCACCGCAGCGGCGATTGGCTGGACCAGCGGCGAGTTTATTGGTGACACACATGTGGTGTTGTATGCGACAACCGGTCACGTGTTTCGGTTTGCAGTAGGCGGCAACAACACGACGACGGCACCATCGACAGCAACAGCAGCAGCAAATGGGAAGCTATTTCTGTTTACGAAAGACCAGGACCAGTTTGTCCCACGCAGTAACTTCAAGACGCTCCCAGCGATCGAGCAGAGTGAGTGCATTGCATCCATGCACCAATGCACGTGCTGCAGTCATCCATCATCCGCAGGAGGAGGTGCTCGAACAGCGACGCAACGCGATCGACCGGCCCGCATTCGCCGCTGTAGTGACAACGACGACGACGATGCAAATGCAAATGCAACAGGGTTCACTGCATGCGTCCAGTCGATTGGCACGTTCATCAACGCGTCGTCTCCGCTCGCGCTAGCGCGGTCGCAGACGACACTCGTGCACATGTGTCGTCGCGGCAGCGTCGGCTTTTGGGACATCCCACTCACGCGACCGCGCATGTCGTCACCTTCATCGCGCATGACCGCGACATCTGCACAGTTGCCGACGGTGCAGCTGGCAGATCGTATGCATTTGTACTCGTTCACAGATGGCATCCGTACTGCGTTACTTGCAAGTAGCAATAACACCGCAGGTAACGACGACGACGCGAGCGAGTCGAGTGGTCGAGACCGTCGCCGCGTCAGTGTCTCGCATCTGTTGCTTGGACGCGATGAGTCGGGTGCGTCGTGCAGCGTCGCAGAGCTCCGGCGTGTTGGCCGACGCCGCAATCAGCATCAACGCTCGCCGCGAGCGCATGTCAATACCCGCGACGCGCTCGAACGCACCACAGCGCGTGCGTCGCCAGTGCCAGCTGACGGCCGCCGCGCTACAGCTACTGCAGCATCGATGGCAACCATCGACGTTTCTGCACAGCAGTACCTCTTGGACGTACCCGTCACGGTGCACGGGTTCTCAGACGGCAGCGTCGAGATCGCACTCCTTGGTCGAGCACGAAATAGTACGCATATCTCCCAAGCTGCCAACAGAGTGGACGATGTAATCGACGCCAATGACGACTCGAACGACGCGATTGTGCGCCTTGCATGCCATCGTGGGAGCGTCACAGCGATCGCACACTGCTACTGGCCAGCAGTATCGAGTGGCAGCGCAATCGAGGCAGCGACAGCATCTGGATCAGCACCAATTCGATTGTCTGCGACGCCCGGCACGGCACCGTCGACACCGACTGGGTCGAACAGCAGCAGCACTGCTGGGATCTACATGACAGCGAAGAAAGTTAAGACGTACAAGCGCGGCGTGCCGATCGAAGAGTCGATCTTTGCAAGCGACAAGAATCCGTTCTATCGCTCGCGGGTCGCAGCGTCGACGACATCGCGTCGCAGTTGGTCGAGTCGGAATCTCAATGTCAATGCGAATAGTGCTGCTGCTACTGCTGCTGGGTCGGCGTCGGCGCCATGCAGTCCAATCATTGGTGGCAGTCGAGCGAGAGCTGTAGCTACAGCAGCTCCATTAGCATCACCGTCAACACCGACGATTTACTTTATCGTGTTCACAGGCGGCGCAGACGGCACAATGCGTGTGCTCGAACTCGCGCTCCGGCCAGTCGCATCTACGTTTACATGCAACGCGACAATGCTCCAGCACTTTCGCAAACACCGCGGTGCGATCCAGGAGGTCGCAATCTCGCCCATGCGCGACGCCGACGCACACGCAGCATCGCCAGATCGACTCGTTGCAACTGTCGGCGTCGATCGCAAAGTCGTTGTGTACGCGCCAGTGTACTCAACGATTGGTAGCAGCAACAGCAATCATCCAAACGCAAACGCACCGAGCAAGAGTCGATGTGGCGTCGAGTGGGAGTGCATCCTCGAATTGAGCGAGCACAGTGACACTGTATGTCGCCTCGAGTGGCACCTCGAGCGCAGCTTGCTCTTTGTCGAGTGCGACGACCGCATGGTCTCGGTCTGGAACGTCGACACGGGTGTGCTCGAGCGTTCCGTCCCAGTTGCACTGCTGTATGCAGGCGGCAACGCTGCGATCGATGCTTCCGTCAGCTCCAGTCGCAGTCACAGCAACAGCAGCAGCAGCAGTGCAACTCGATCTGTCACGAGCTCGATGCTTACGATCGGCGATGCGTCGGCGCGACTGCTCGCGTTCCGCGTCATTCACAGCGCAGAGCAGATCAAACGGAGCTGGCGGACGTACTTTTACAGTCTGCATGCGACTGGCAGCTCGACCGACGCAACCGTGTCGCCGTATGCGATTGGCTCGATCGAGATGCTGCTGCTGTCGTTTTTACTGTCGTGGGGTGCGACGCCCGAGATCGACCGTGCGTGTCGCGAGCTCCTGGGCCTCGACGCACCCGAGTTGCTGTTCTCGTGCGCTTTGCGTGACGGTGCGTCGGGTGCGCTTACGATTCCAGTGCCATGGCGAGCGTCGACAACAGCATCTACATCACCACGCGCTCTCGTCAGTCACACTGAAGTTCAGACGTCGCAACAGCCAGCAACGATACGCGAAAACGCATTCATTCGCAATTGGCAACACTCGGCAGCGCTGTCGGCAAACCTTGCACTTGGGATTGTCGCACTTTGTATGAACCTCATGGAGCACAAGTACTCGCGACCAGCAGCCGATATGACATCGTCCTCCGCGTCTCTAAACACTGTGACAATGCTCCCGTCGTCACCAACGAACAAAGAATCGTTCCACGTCCTGTGGAGTCAGCTCATTACGCAGCACTCGGTCGTGCTGCCGGACTACGTGCCGCACTTTCGCGAGCCTGCGCTCGTCGACCTCGCGCGCTTTGGGTTCCACGCGTGCGATTACACGCAATTGGCGGCGCGCGCGTTGCTCATAAGTGTGATCGAACGACTGCCGGCCGCCGCGCGCAGTGCGCTCACGGCCGAATACTCGTTGAAACTCCACTGCGAGCTCGTGCGGCTCGAGACTGCGACTGGCGCAAAGCTGAGCTATTATACAACCCACAGCAGCAATGCGCCAAGCACTAGCAATAGCAATGCGCAAGGCACGAGCGCATTGCCACTAATGCTCGACACGTCGGTGGTCATTGCGCGCGTCGGGGCGCTCGTCGTGCTCTTGAGTCTGATTGGGACGTTGTTCCCGGGGGAGATCCCGCCACCGAGTGCGCGCGAAGTCGCTGACGTCCTCGTCGTGTTGCTCCACGCACCTGCGCCATCGCACGTGCACGCAGTTGCAGCAGAGCTCTTGACGAAAGGCTTGATGCTGTTTCGACCGCACCTGGTCGATCTGTCGTCGCTCATTACGCAGCTGCTCGTGCTCGACGTGCGTGCTAAGCAGCAGCGCAGCGCCAGTTTGAACAGCAATACAAGCGCGTACGATCTGCCACTGGTTGGCAGTCTCGAGTCTGCACTGGACGACAGTTCTCGGATAGATCGCTACGATCCTATGGCGGACGATTCGTTGAGCGACATGACCGCACGTGCGCGCGTCTCTTCTGTCGCTGCATCAAATAGCCACAGCCACAGCAAGAACAACGCATCACTACAATTGCTACTGGAACTCGGCGCAAGTGAGACTGCGTTCGTCCTGGCGCTCCTGCAGCAGGAGATGCACAATACCGACCGATCGCACGCGTTTCGTGAGAGTGCGCTGCTGTTTTTGATCGAGTTGTTATCGACGCATTATCTGCTATTGTATCGCCACCTGCCGGCGGTCGTGGACATCATCATGTGCTGCCTCGACCCGACGAAGCTCGAGCGGCGCAAGCGCTGCTTATTGCTGAGTACGCGGTGCCTCCATCGGCTCGTCCAGCGCTTCCCGATGGTTGATTTTCATAAACAAACGCAGCGCTTGGCGATCGGGACGCTCGAGGCCGTGATTTTGATCTACGATCTGCGGACTGCGACCAAGTGGCGCGTGCTCGACGGCCACACGTCCGCCGTGTCGGCGCTTGCGATGCGCAGCGACGGCCAGCTCCTCGTGTCGTACGCCGCGCGCGAACGGAGCGTCCGGTGGTGGAACAGTGGGAACGCCGGCCTGTTTGGCGGCATGCTCAAGATGCAACAGACGTGTCTGAAAGAGCACAAGCTGGACAGTGTCGTCAAAACAACAGCAGCAGTCAGTACGAGCGCCAGCGATCTCAAGCATGTGCTGCAGACGTGTCGCTTGCAGTTCCTGACGCTCCACGAGCCGTCGATCGTCGTTCCGACTGCACATAGCAGTAGCAATAGCAATAGCAATAACAACGCCGTCCTGCGCGAGAAGAGCATCTTGCGCCTCACGCGCGAAGATGCGAGTCAAGTGCAGTTTCTACTGTAGGTTGTCTAGTCAAGAGAGCCAGTGTATTCAAATTTGTCGCTTCACTCGCTCTATTGTTCGTCCTACTTGTTCGTCACGTGCGACGGTGCGACTAAAAAGATGTAGACGTTCTCTGCAGACGTCGTCTGCAGGAGCCCTGGCCGCGAATGGGCGCGCTTCTTGCCGACAATCAAGTGCCGCAAGTCGTCGACCTGATGGATGACGCAATCAGTTCATCAATTCAAGCAGCCAAGCAGCACAAAGACGTACGATCGTCGGGTTGATGTTGAAGTAGTTGTGCCGAATTGCATGAACGTTGTTGTCCATCCACGTCGTGTCGATCACGTCCATGTCGAGGTATTGTGGTTTGGCGTCCTCTCCTGTCGTCGTTGCTACGTTATGCGCTACTGCTGTTGCTGTTGCAGCGTCCAGCAACGCACTGCGGTTGTACGCAAACGCCGCAACACCGTCAAACGCACCGCGGGCGTTGATCGCAGCGATCGCAACGTCCATGTCGACGACTGGGACGAGGTTCGAGTCGACCCAGTGCGCGAATTGTGTCTCCGTGCGCGCACGTCCGTCTCGAGCGTCAGTAGCGTTATCATTCACATCACGATGGACCATCGTCCCCCGTCGCCCGAGCGAGTAATTCAAAGGTCCAAACAGCGTCGGTTTCGATAGAAACTCAAGGTAGAACAGCGCGCCGTCCATACTATCGGCATAGAGCGTCACGTGATCGCAGAACCGCCGTGCGAGGTCGTAGCCACCGCCGTAGGCACAAAACGCATCGCGCGAATAGTCTGGATTGCAAAACGTCAGCGTCGACAACTTCATGCGACGCGAGCCAGTCGCGTGTGGCGATGGTGGATGCGACGCAGTTGGACTGTGGAGTGGCTGTCGGTGTGTGGAAACGAGTCAGTTCGTCCTTAAACAGACCAATAGACAAAACTGGCAGACAGACGCACCTGGAGGATATCATCAAGCTGCCCTTGCGCCAAGCAATAAAAGAACACGCGCGCGCCCATCGAGTGCGCAATCACATTCAGTGTCGAGTACCCAGCGTCGAGTAAACTGCGCAGGAACGCTCGAAAGTCCGTTGCGGTCCGTGCGCTCTCACTCCCGACTTTCTTCGCTGTTGTGTACATGTCACATACAGAGAAAGAGCCAGTTTATCCATCAATCCCTCAATTGCCACTCGCTCATCAAAACAAACCTTGAAAGTACGCTAATGCGCCACCGCTCGGCCAACTAAAAACAAACGGATGGATGAACGACGGAAAGTCCCCAAGCGCGAGCAACTGCGCCAAGCGATTCAGTCCGTAATCCAACGAACAGTTGTACCCATGGAGCAACACGAGCGCCTCTTTCCGGTTGTTCTTTGCGCCGCCAGACGATGATGACGTAAACACGGGCGTCGAGTTCTCCCGAAAGATCTGGCGCTTGGACGACGACGACGACTCGGTCGTCTCCAGCGCTGGCTTGGATGGCGTTGTCTGTTGCTTTGTCGCTGCTGCTTTACTAAACACAACGTCGTCTGCGGGCGTCCGCAACACCGCAGCACACGCTGCGGCGCTCTGTGGTCTGTCGAGTGCGTCTTGTGCTGTGGGCGTCAAGTGCGCAACCGCTGGTAAGAACGTAAAGAAGCCTCCGGATACGGAACACTCGACGCTCGCAACGCCCCAATGCAGTCCATTCCCAGTCGTCGTATTCACAGGCGCATGTTTCGGCCAGAATGCAATCGCATCTGTTTGGATTTCACTCCGGTTGTGGCAATACGCAATCCGCAAGTTCACAAACGAGTACCCACTGCCGTGTTCAAAGCTCCGGAATGGACCAATTGGCTCGCCGTGGGCCCACTGACCGACGAGTCGCTCGCCGTGGAACGACGTGTCGGTCCACAGACCGTAGCCATGCGGTTTATTTTGTACGTCCAAGCCGCCGCAGTAGCGCACGACGTTGCGTTTCGTCGTATAGAAACGCGCGATCGAGCGATACGACAGTGCATTCGTGATGGTGCCATAGCGCTTCACGGTCCACCAGCTAGTGCTGCTCAGACGACCCGTCCGGACAACCCACGGGTACGAATAGTGCGTAAATAAGTACACGACAACGGTCAGGACCTCCAATGCGACCAATAGCCACAATACGATCGTCCGTGCGCGTGCGTCAGCAGGTGAGAGCGTGTCGTCGACCCAAAACAGTGCGTGCGTGTTGTTCGTGAGTGCGTACGTGAGCATCTCGGCCAGCACGAGCCAATAGATGAGCCATCGGATCAACAGCGCAACTTGCACGACGACGTAGATCCCAAAGAGGATACACGCAGCAACAAACAGTTCGTCGGCTGTCGTCTCCCCGGGCGATTCACTCGTAAGGACCGCGACGCGGGATTCTGTACGACACAGGAGGCATGAGCGACGTGGGGATGAGCAGGTCGATCGACGCAATACGCAATACGCAATACGTACCGCCTGGGGAGAGTGATAGAGTGGCAAGGACGAGGAGGACGTAGAGGACCATGCTCCATGTCACGAGCTTCGCGACGAACGAATACTATGTAGGTGATCGATTGGCGCGCGTGTAAGAGAGAGAGAGAGAGAGAGAGATTGGAGCGGTAGCAATGGAAGAGGTAGATAGCGACGTACTTTGCGGTAGACGCCGCGGTATCGACGCTGTAGACGTCGTCCGGTCATGATGCTGAACGCTCTGTAGGTAGCAGCAGGTAGAGCCGATAGATGAGTGCTGGCATATATAGCGCGCTAGATAGAGCAAACGTACGCAGTATAGTTGAATTCGGCGTCAGCGCCATTGCTAACGAAACCTGCTGCTGCGATCGTGTCGCTTTCGTCGGATCGACTGCTCGGTGTGTGCACGAGTCGCTGCCGCAATGCGTTGTCGGCCTCGATGTCGCGCTCTGGGTACGGTGGTAGTGGCGGCGGTGACAGCGCACGCGGGGACATGAGGCTCTCCGTGAGCTGGTCGCGCGTGACAGCAGTGTCGTCCGCCATGCTTGTGTGGAATCGTCTCAATGTGAAAGTGACTGAAATCATCGGTATCATACACCGCAAGCGAGAAGTCCAGATGTCGCTATTGGTCTGGGTTTTGCCTGAACGGTTGCGACTTTGTCCGATTGTCACATTTTATATTCAGAAACGAGCTACGTAATTGTCGCGTCGCTCTATTACTGTAGTTGCCTAAACTGATGCGACTTTATGTGTGACGATTATCGCAAATCCACAACCTCAAGTTCAAATTGCGTTGGTACGCACAAATTCCAGTCATTTTACGATTCACAACCACGTCCCAATGACAATGGCCATGCGGTCGTTCCTCCAGCTGCGTACACGGCCCGCCATCGCTGCGGCAGTGCGTCCTCACGCACTAGCTCTCCGTGCACTGGTACGTGTAATTCTCTATGTGCAGCGCACTGCATGTGCATGTGGTCTCGGTGCACTCACACTTTTGTGCAAATGGATGGCTGTGCAAATACGTGGCCTTGTGTGGACGACGCACATGCTTCACTGTGCGCTTCGTAACGACGTTTGGGTACAATTAGCACACGGAAGTGCGTCGCGAAGGTGAGCCCGAGTCACCCGAGTGCCGGTACTTTTTCCACGACAGCGACGGTCGCAAGCTATCGCCGTGGCACGACATTCCGCTCATCCCATCGACCACGAAAGCCACTGCTGCAAATGCATTGACCGGGCAATCGAACAACATTTTCAACTTTATCAACGAGATCCCACGCGGGTACGTTTGTTTGGGTGTGTTTGTAGCAAGCGCTCCATTCAATCGCCTGACTGTTGCATTCGCGAATGCGCCAGCGCACGCGCGAAGATGGAGATCGCAGGCGACGAAGCGTTCAATCCGATCAAACAGGACGTGAACAAGTTTGACGCCCCGCGGTTCTACCACTTCGATTCGCTCGTAAACTACGGCTGCTTGCCACAGACGTGGGAGGATCCGCTCCACATTGACGCCAGTACGCAACTCGGTGGTGACAACGACCCGATCGACGTGTTGGAGATCGGACAACAGACGATGCGCGTCGGCGATGTGTACGCGGTCAAAGTCCTCGGCGTCCTTGGGATGATCGACGACGGCGAGACGGACTGGAAAGTCATTGCGATCAACGTGAACGATCCACTCGCAGAGACGCTGCACGACGTGTCGGACCTCGTTGCGCTGTCGACCGAGCTCGCGGACATTGTCCCACAGCTCCATCGATGGTTCCGTGACTACAAGTTGCCCGATGGGAACCAACCGAGTGAATTTGCATTCAATGGCGAAGCGCAATCCCGTGATTTTGCAGTCGACGTGATCCTGCAGACGCACGCGAGTTGGCAGCAGCTCGTGCGCGGTGACCAGGAGCGGATGATGAAGCCTACGCTCTGGACGGGCACGCGTGAGGCCCGAGTGGCATAGGATAATGTGTAGAAAGAACAGCAGTCGATAGTGGAGAGACAGAGAGGGACGCAGGGAGGAAGAGGGAACGAGTCGGTATTAAATATAAGAGATCGGCTTGCAGCAACACTACGCCACTGGCTACGGAGGCACTACCGACGACAGTAGAACGACTCCAACTGCAGTCCAAACGCAACAGGATGCTGTTTGTTGGTGCACGCGACGCGGAATCGCATGCACGCGTTCAGTCGTCCCGGTCATGGCCACGTCGACGTCCCCCAGCGAGCGTTCCAACGACAATCGGACTGTTGTTGCTGTCGCGATCGCCGTGCGCCGCAGCGGACGCCAGTTCACACTCGTCGGCTTCGCGGCGCCGCACGTCCAAGCGACCAAACGTCTCGGCCATGTCGTAAAACAGCGCATCGTCGTCGTCGTCGTCGTCCATGTCGTCGTTTAGCTCGAGCGCTGCAGCCGGTGGCAACGCGATCGCTACGTTGTCGCGTTGCAGCAGTGCTGGCGGCGCGTCCATTGCATTTGCGACACCACTCGCTGCTGCAGCTGGCGCATTGTCGTCATGCATGTCCAGCAAGTTCCTCCGCGCAGCGTAGCTCAGTGGCGGTGCAGCGTTCGTACGTGCGTCGCGCACTGCTGCAAACGGCGACGCGGCTGCGAGCTCGACGCTCGGGTCGCGGACGCGCCACGCACTGTTGTTGGTCGTCGAATCAAAGCGATTTAATGGCGCAGTCGCAGAGCGCTCGAGTGCGCGCGTGTGGCTCGTTGTCGTAAGACGCGCGGGCGCATACGGTAATGGACTCGTACTCGTGCGGTTCGTTGGCGTCGACGCAAGCAACTCCAAAGGTTGAACGCTATCATCACTGCTGCTGGTTCGCGCGACAAGCGACGTGGCAGCAGCAGCTGCATCGACGTCAGCATGTGCGTGTGGGTCGCTGTCGCTCGCATGGCCAGTGCCACCGGCCCAGCGCCAGCGCTTCTTTGACTTGAGCGTGAGGATCGTGCGGCCAATCTTGACGTGCACGGTCTTGTTCCACTCGAGCTCAAGTGGGCGACTGAGAAACAGCATCGTACCGTTCGAACTCAGTGCGTCGTAGAGCAAAAAGTTGTTCTAATGCATCGCAACAAGGGATAACAAAGTGTGAGCATTGGATGCAGCTCGTTATTGCAAGCTTGTGGAAACCAACGTACGTCTTGGTGCTTGATCTTTGCGTGGAGCTGTGACACTGTGCGGTACCGCAACGTCATGTTGTTGTTCGTCGACCGCCCAATCGTGAGGTACTGCTGGTTGCGTGGCATGCTACAGACAATCGAGAGCAAGCACGACATGTCAGTATCCAATCTTGTCATCAAAAATCCGCTTTTGCAACCAAAATATCCGATTTTGCATACAAACAACCAAATGTTGCAACCAAACAATCGTATGTTGCACTTGCAAAATCGGATATTGCACGTGCAGCAACAAAACACTTTGCAACAAACACGACGTACTTGGCAAAACTGAGCTGGAACCGCGTGTTCGTGAGCGCTGTTTGGCGATTCCGCGTCTCGTGCTGCGTCACGACTGCAAACGTCACGTACGGCGGTGCGAGTTTCTGTGCCAAGAGCGACACGACGCGGCCGCTGTCGAGCGCAACGGACGTCCGGTACGTCGCTTTGCAGATCGTACAGACGTCCAGGCCGTCCGTGTTCGTGACCGCACACACGCGCTGGTTCGCTGCTTGTGCGCTGCCAGTGCTGCTGTCGTGGCTATCGACGTTGCTGTTCCAGCGCTGGAGGCAGTGGAGGTGGACAAACTTCGTGTCGCCTTTACAATCACATGGTGCGACCAATGGATTTGTTTCTGCTTCGTCGTCGTCGTCATCGTAACAAATGTAACAAAACGCTTTCCCACGTGGGACGCCGGACGCACCGAGCGACGTTTCTGCTCGACTGTCGCTGTTCGTGACCATTGCGCACGCGTCACTTTGCGTCACGCACAAATCTTCTTCGGATTCACACTCGTCAGCTGTCTCGTGCCCACGTCGCATCGTGGGTTTGTGGTTTGTTGGATGCTCTGAATGCCTCGTCTCCAAAGTGTCTGCGTGGAACGTTTGCTGCAATGGCAGACTCAAATAGTGCGCTTTCAAGAATGCCACTTCGTCGTCCTGGAGCGTCTCTTGCGTCGAGTCGTCTGCTGTGCGATTCAGTTCACACACGACGAGACCAACACTCCCAATGCGCAACAAGTCGCCGACTTGTAAACTGTGCGGCGTCACGGGGTACTTTTTACTCCCCAAGACGCGACACACGCCCGTGTGACCGGAAAACCGTTCGATCGACGACCCACAGACGAATTTATCGATCGATGCGTCGAATTGAATTGCGAGTGTCGTAGCGCGCGTGTCGTTCAGCACGCACTCTTTCATTTGTGCAGGTGGTTGCAGCAGCGGCGGCCGTCGGACAAGCGATGGCGATGCGCTGGTAGGTAGACGCGGGCTTAGTGGATGCGCGATTGCATTCGTGCAGTCGGCAAAGAAAGAGTGGCTGCTGCGGACGCTCGCAGGCAACGGCGACGTCGAGAACGACGGAAAGTCGCGCATGTGGAGTGCGTGGAAGCTTGCGGATTGATACACTGCATCGCGCGGATCGACAAAGTCCGGGATCGCTCCAGCAGCGGCTGCTGCTGGTGAGGTGGAGGTTGCAGCGGCAAACGACGTGCCAGCAAGCGGCAGAGCGCTGCGCTGTGGTCCGTGGAGGATCGCGCCGTCTTCGTCGACGGAAAACTCGAGCTTCGGGAGCGTCCGGCGGCCGCGGCTCGTGCTCACGCGCGCGCCAGTCGCGTCCGTTGTCGTGCGGACTTCGCCGGGTGTCGTCGTCTCGGCTTTGACTTCGACGAGCTTGACGCTGCGGAAGCCCATGTGCTTGGCGCGCAGCATCGTGTGTGTGTGTCGTCGTGTGACTGTGCTGTAGGAGATAGACTGTGCGGGCTGGGTGAGCGTGCGCGATCCAGCGAACGAGCGAGTGAGCGTGTGTGTGACGCTGGTGGCAGCAGTGGCAGTGATGACAAGAGAAGAAGACGGAAACGAGGAGGCGTCACGCACAGATGAACAGGCGCGTCGTGAGAAGGATCGCTCGCACGCACGCACAAGATTTTCGTTTGTGCGTTCTTGCTTTCTCTTGCACAAAGAGAAAGAGAGAGAGACGACAGCAACGACGGTGGACGATAAATGATCGGTCGATCAGTTGTTTGGGCAGCTACTGCTGCAGCGAGTTGGTTTGTGGGCGGCGATTGCAGCAGCAACAAACAGAGCGACGGCGGCGCTCGAAGCGACGACGGCGACGATGGTGCGAACTTTGACGGCCGCGCTGCTGGTGCTTTGCAGTCGTCGCGTGTTCAGCTGGCGTTCTGGACGTCTTGCGTTTTTGGCGTGATTGCATGGCTTTTCGATTTACGGCGCATACAGTTTGCAAGTCAGGTGCATGTGTAGACACTGTGAAAAGACAAACCATATGAAAAAATACCAAAATGCTCTAATGCCACAGTTTGCGAAAACGTTCTCTCAAATCCTTCTTTCGATTTTACCCCAATTTCATTTCTGTCGAAATCGAACAGAGCTGGACGCATCACAAGCTAATAACGCGTGCAGCTTGATTTGCACGCACCAGTGCCATCGGCATAGATCAATTGCTGCACGCAGACTTGCTCGGGACCATGTTGCTTTCTCGTAGTGGCGGCAGCATCGAGGCGCTGCCTCGAATGACTGTCTCTTTGCGTCGCGTGCTTGCTTCAACATCAAAACTGTAGTTCGTATTTTTGGGGTGCTAACAACGCAACGAAGTGCATTGACCAGCAGCAAATACAAATCCTGAACTGAATAAGCAACTGATGTAAAAGATGCCAACGTATCGTTGTTGTCATCACGTCATGTCATGCCTGCAACGCCTTTTCAAAAGTTCAAGCTGCTCTACTGGATGCGTGACGACAGCGTCACGGCCGAGCACAAACGCGATTGATGTCACCTTGACTACTACGAGCACACGCGAGTGTAGACGAATCATCTCGAGTCTCTCGCTCGATAGCTTATCGTGTCGATCGTGGCAGCGGCATCGCATCTGACAACCTCATCACTTCTCTTGTTGGCGACGCCATGCGACTCACAGCGCTGTGTGCCACTGCTGTCGGCGTCGTGTCGTCGTGAAAGCACTCGCAAAAGGAGAACGACATACGAAGCTGAGCAGATAAACACTCGCGTTACTGTCGTCGTCGCCGGGTGTTCGTCGTGAGCGCGCTGTGACTGCAACAGCGACGTTGCACGCAGGTGGTGCGTCACTACTGTACGCAAGTGTTGGCGGCGTATGTAGTTCCACCGGGAATTTATTTAGCTAGCAAAACTTACAATGGGTCCGATTATCATTATGTTGAAAGCGTATCGACCTCTTGCCACGCGTATAACAATTGTCGAGTGCTTCTGTGAGACGCTCATGCTACTGAGAGCTTTGAGCGTCCACATAGAATTGCTCAAAGGGGTGTCAATTTGAGCAAGATGCAGCAAGGGATGTTTTACACCTATTTAACCCTTTCTTTGTATTAATACTTCATTAACCATTTCCAAATTGTCTAGCAAATCCATAAGAAGTAGAAACTAGGACAAATAAAAGACTGCCGCGCAGTTGATGACAGGCAATCTAAAAATATAGCACACAAGTCACTCGTGCCAAATTGGCCAGGCTGGACCGCAAATACATTTGTCGAATGTTTCTAAGGGATGAGAATTTGACAACCGGATTTCTGTAGCAATGTACAGCTTGTCGTGCACTTTAACATTTACTGCAGACAAACGCAGTTGGCAAATATTCCGGATATAACACTTATATTTTGAAAACATACAGACAATGCACACTTCAGTGTAACGCGGTTGATAGTATCGGTAAGAAAAATGTCATTACATTATAGAATTTATTGTCCATGCATTAAATCTGTAGAAAAATTGTTACGAGACAAGTATAGGAGATGGAGAATATAATACTGCTAAAAATATCACAGAAATAGAAGGATATTATTGACGACCTAGTGTTTCACTTACCAATTATAACACAAGCTTCAGTAGGCCTGCAATGTCTGCTGAAATGAGATGTGTCGTCGCGTACATTGCACAATTTATACTGTTATTAGCAAGCAAAATCATCTAAACCTTGCTCAACAGAAGTCAGCTCTATGATAACAAATATAATCATCTCTATTCACAGAAATTATTCTATATCATATTATTCTATAATAATAAGCAGAATACACGGATAAATTTAGATACATGATTGGATATCATCAGACATACAAAAACGGCACTCTAATGAGCGAGCTAAAGAATAAGGTACGTCAAATGTACGCACCTACCAATGTGTTAAATGATTGCAAACCAAATGACAGTGAGCATGGTCTGTATATGGCGAGTGTTTATTGTCGCAATAAATTGTGCTTGAATATATCAAATATACAAGACAAATCGCAATACCAGTGCAATGGCTCATGTACATTTTATCACAAAGGCATGGCAATGCATATTACTGTTCAACGTGATATGAGCAAGTGCCGTGTGGTGCACCTCTATATTTGCCAACAGCAGGTACGTGGGCTGGTAAAATGCATGCCATTTGTATCAATACGCTTTATAAACAGAGCGCGAATTGAGATCTGAGTACATAGAAAAGTCTAATCATGGACTTTAAAATATTAATGCTCAATAATTTCTCGTATAAAATATTGATTGTCATTGCGCAAATATATTTCGGGTCGGAAACTTGCTCATTTAAATCATCGTCCATAAGTTACAAACGAGCAGTATCGCACACTGTCATTTAAGTATTCCAATAAAGTATGTATATTTTACATCGAGTTCCTATCAATGATGTCTTACTATTTTCGAAATTCGCAGTAACTTAAGATTATGGAATCGTAAAAGAACAGTTTGCTTTCTCACGCATTTCGGTCAGTTCTTGCGAATCACATAAATAGTCAAGCCATATTAGAGAAATGAGTCGAAATTCTAGCTGTGAGCATGTGTCATTGTTCCAGTACATGCTATGTTTCATAATGCTGATCTACACAGGAATTTTCTTCGACAGCAACAAAATAATTATTTTGTTCTAAATCGGAATGGAGTAAGCACAGTAAACTGCATGCATAAAGTGATGATGCATGTTACAAGAAAACGATAACGCTCATGATCGCAACTTTGGGATAGTCCTGACTAGATTCGCAATTGCTCAAATGAATACTGACACAGCAACAACTAAAGACCAACTGTGTACGAGAGAAAGAGGGAGATATGACAAATGACTCGACGGGCGAATCAACGGCAGACTCAACTGGCGGCTAAACGGGTAAGTCCATAGGTGAGTTTTCGCATGATTATATGCCTGCGAAGTCAGTCACAGAAGCCTTCGTAGTAACATCAGCTAAGCTTGCTCTAGTATGTGTTGCTGCAATGTATATATAGCGCAAAGTTAATATGTAGCGTATTAAAATACCATATAAAACGGAATACAATACCAATGAGTCAATCTATGATCATATTGAGGTGGATATAGTAGAACATAAATGGGGACAAACTTACAATGCATAGTACATAGGAAAGTGCAGCAGGCATACAATATACCTGCATCCCAACCTCAACTATATATTGATGTAGTTGACAAGTTTGCCATGTGTAATACAGATTTGCACATGTATTCATTTTTCCGTGTAATATAAAGTGGAGCTGTGAAAGACCAACATGTATATATATATAATATCACTTGGTTTCCACGTTAGAAAAAGCTAATTCCATGAAACATCTACAGCAGTAGTATATAGAAATAGTCCATATGTGCACAACGCAACATACACCATAGTGCAATTTTAAATAAGTTTTTACTCTGCGACTATCATAGATGTGCGCTAATAGGCAGACGAAATTGATCGACGCACTCGAAATGCGGCATTTCTTCCTGTCGCGCCGCTACAAATGAGCTACAATATCTAAACACGGATACACAAAATCCTGTCACAGTTACGCTTGCAATTTGGCTCCGCGATGAAGCTGATGAGATATATAGTAAATCTTAATGCTGTACTGAAATCAGCACGCAGACAATTAACGCAAAGCATCGGCCTACGACTACTCGTTGCTTCTCGCTTAATTGTTATCAACTCTTCATCTTGTTGTATATGTGTACAGATGCCGTCGAAAGAGATAATGACTGCTTCATCCCTATTGGGTAAACGAATTAGCGAACCAAACATCATTTATCCTGGAAAAAGTGACCAGAAAATGAGGCACACCTTCATGATACTAGCGTCTAGCACATTCGTGCCAAGTAGCACCGCCGAAAGTGGTTTCGTATCCCTGGCGATTTCGTGCAAATATTTATTACTGGACGTAGACCTGAATGTCAGTGTAAAGTCGTGTTTGCAGAGCTGCACGAACCATACAATATTCGACAGGTATGCATGATAAACAATGTACTCGAGCAACACATGAAGTCGTAACTATCAAACATGTAATCATCTCAATTTGTGCAGAATGATGCTTTATTCGATAGCGTTGTACATGCGAGCCCCAAAACAAATAGAGTAACGCCACACTTTTCATGGCTGCGTGTTGCTCATAACTCGTTTTAGTGCTATTAATGAAGCGTGCCCATGCGCTTTGCATCTATTACTAGTATAGGAAAGCGAGGCACTATATTTTAACGTCTTTTTATGCGAGAGAGCACCACGCAATTTGTGGTTAGTTGTATTCTACATGCATATATAACTGTGTAGATCTACATTTGAGGCTCTATTTGAAGAAGTATACTTTATATGTAGTAAGGATAGTCTTAGGAATCAAATATGCAATTGCATGTTGTGCACTTTCTAAGAAGTGTTCATTTGTAAAGTATTAAGGCTCGTCCTATCAATCCACATGCATTTCCCTTTGTGTTCGCCGTCAATTGTAGTGTAACATTGTATGGCGTGAAAAAAACGAAAACTGAAAGATAACTCAACATTGTTTAGACGCGTTCATACCTTTAACTAATGCACTCGGTGCCTTCACAACGCTACTACATCACATTAGTATAGCTTGCCGTATGAGTAATTAAACCTCTGTACAATGTTTATCCTGTTGTTCGTATTTATGTATTTCGTAACTAAAAACGGACATGATTTAAGTGAAAATGTTGACGTGGGAGCTGAACTGTAAGTAGCATAAATATACCTTAAGCTTGCAGTGCTCATATATTTACACACAAATAACATTGAAAGCAAAACTATAACGAAACACTAATTCTAACGGTGGTTTGTGTCGCTGGCCAAACTAGTACTTTGATATCCGCAGCACTAAATAAACTCTCCGTGAAGACTTTAATAGCTCGCGAAGGATGCTTGTACTTAGTTATATTTGGCGCGCTATATGGCAAAACAAATATATCATCCATATAGTCGTGGACTAATAGAATATCTGCGATTAGATCATACCGTTCTATACGGTGATTCCTGCGTGCGTTATGCTGTTAAGGTAACACTCTACTTTCGGCAATTATTTGCTGCTTACAGATAACATGCATTCAATTACATATATCATTCGTCATGATTACCCGGATACATAATCGTCATGCTTTCTTAACCTCTTTTATGCTTTACAGAAGATAATTAGTATAAAAATCGCAAAATGTGCCATTTTATTATATACGGTTTGTTGTCAATCAATTTATTTTTCATGCATATCCATATCACAAATATGTTGCTAAAACACATTTCCGTGTCAATTTGATTGTAATTTCCAAAATTATTGAAAATCAGTGTGCATAAATGATCCTGAGCGCACTATGCTTTTGAAATGTCATTCTACTTTCAGCAATCGTATGTTGTCAGATGATTTCATCTTTTGTGTGTCTTTAGAATATGGGTATCACGAAAACACTATTAATATCAATTTCCTTTGTAACTTCGAAACATTGAAATTCAGTGTGCATAAATGTCCGTTCAAGTGAAAAGTAGTAATACGGTTTCTATTTACGTTAAATTTAATTATACATCAAAAGGTTCGACAATCGTCAAACCTCGCAACTTATGTACATGAACAAGTGTATATCTTTCATTGTGTCCTCAGCCATTTCACAAACCTATGCTGCTGGACCACCTTGCCGCAGGCATGCTACTCGATTTATTTGTAGTGTTTTGCTATTCTCTCACTCTCGTCCTTTGATTGGATTGCCAATCATAGAATAAATGTGTGACAGCTTTTAAAACCCGGTGTGGAGTAGTTTTGTGTCTGACAGCTCAACATTATGTAGGTATATATGCAATGAGTTCACTCGCTTACAGAGAGCATGTCAAACTAAACGAATGAGCACTTCTATTGAAAATATATGTGGTCACGCACCATCACTTATGGCAACGAAGCGATCTATGGGTGTGTTAGATAAGCTTGCAATAACCGGAATTATCGCAAATACTTTCGTACTCACCAACGTAGATCACATCAACCATTCACTCGCTTCACTTGACGAAGCTTAGATGTATGTTGTAGATTCTCTCACCCCCATTTTCTCGTCAAAACCATTGAAATCCGTTGTGATAGTATATAATGCATCTACATCAGTAATACGTTATATTGATGTAGAAGTCTTTTAAATCTTATTATAAATTTTGACTATACTTTTGAATGGCCTTTGAAAATGTATTGTTATATTCGCAAGATGATTTGCGATGCAATTTGTGTCATTGACACTGTATAACATTCTCTGTTACATGTTTTTGTGTCCTATATTAAGCGCTTGCACACATTACGTAATTTATATATACATATTTTTTCTTAATGGATATTGTAGAGAACGACCTGTAACCATTGTGAGCAGCTATTTGGCTTTTAAGTCCTGTTTACGTTTCCTTCGACTGTGCAGGATAATTCACCTTCAGTGTTTGGTTAATCTATATACACTCGACCTGCCTTTCTACAGGTGTATTTCAATATGAAATAAACCATTTTTGCAGGTTTGACTTTATCTCCGCACAAATTTATCTGAGAAGACAACTGATGAAAGTTTTACATTTTGTTCCATATTCCATACACCTATTGTAATGTACACTGTTCTACATTCCATTTCACTAATTAAATAAAATAGAAACTAACACGGGCATGTCGAAATGACTATTAACCTGCATTTCTATTTCACTATGTGTGACCATGAGATGTACATAGAGTACTTACATTTAGACATTGATGAGCACATATATTGACTATAATTTTGACATATTGTTACATTGAATAATGGGACAAACCAAGTATGAAAACCCTGCCATAGCACATTTTAAAATTGGCAATAGTGATGTAAACGGATAGTACCGCCTCAGTTTAAAGAGCCAACGGCGATAATTAACACCTTTAAGGTGTATAGTAAAATGATGACATTATCAATTTTTCAATAACACATTGTTACATCTCGCGATCAATTTGCTGCACTAATTTGCAATATATCACACTACGATTCATATAATGGCGTGAGTCAAAGAGTAATGTGTTATAAATATAATTGTAGAAATGCAAATGCTCGAAAGGTTGCGTTCGACATCGAGAAAATTAGAAATCTTACACGTAGTTCGAATGTTTTTTTAAAGTACTGTACTGTATGTTGTAGGGTGAACCCCGATATGCTTTATTAGCGCTCTATATTACCGTTATCGATTTAACATTGACTAATTCGTTGATGTCCTATTTTTATCCAAACAAATAAGCAAACGAAATATGCTTTAATACAGCGCACACCAATTTCGTAGTTTATGGTATAGTATTTCCAATGGGTAAATACGGTAGTAATAAGCTATAGTGCAACTACGTTACAGAATGCTACAAATTTTGCTGACACTAATTATCGATGGAGCCAAAGTGTTAATTGTATGTGTTAACTGTGAGTGTCGTCTTTCCTACTCTTGCTGTACTACAGCACCGCAGTCGCAGACACGGCGGGTGCGGTGCATTCGGCAGCGGTGGCTCATGTTGCACGCGGACGTCGACGTTCCGCTCCAGTCACTGTCTTCTTCGTCGTCAATAGCGCAAGCGCAGGACACGAGCTGCAGTGACTGGCGCGACGTGTTTGTAGCTGCAGAGTTCATAGTGGTGCTCATTTTACTGGCGATTTTCTCAACTGGATTATTGTGATCGGACAGGACGCAACAACAGCAGCAAGAGCAGCGACAACAGATCAGTGCGATACAACCGACAGCACATCGGATAATACAATAGCAGCAGCAGTCGATTCTTCACATAAGATCAGCATTTGTAACAACACGACATCGTAAGCACTGTGTGGTGGACGTCGTCGCTTACCAAATTGCTCGTCAAACTGACCACTGCAGCTCATGCGACTTCCATGGCATCCACAACATCAGCTTGTGTAATCCAAGCGCTCGTTGGCGCGACACACAAATTAAACAGGTTTGTTGGCGTCTATGCAACTATACTTGACTAGCCATTTGATATTTGCACCCAGAACTCAACAGATTGTTGTTTAAAAACTCGAACGGCATCGCTTGTGTCGTGAATTCCTTCGTTTTAGACGTTTTGGCGAATGAAATGCTGCGAAATTTGTCAATTTAGCGACGCAATCAGAGCAACAGCTGTTTCAACAGCAACGACCAAGGCAGTAACGAAATGGCCAGTTGGACAATCTGAACTACAAAGATGACGTTCGTGTAACTCATTCTCTGCGCCGAGCGAATCGTCGCGTCACGTAATATAATATGTCTCCTGGCTTTCTCCCGTCTCTCTCTCTCTCTCTCTGTTTCTATGTCTCTCTCACACACTCGCTTTCTCACTCTCTCATTCGTTTCCTCTCGCACACATGTAGTTGTGTGAACTTAAGTCGACTCGTGCATCGGTTGAAAAATCTCCTAACGGTGCGACTCGCATGCTCAACGACGCATAAAGAACACAAAGCGATGTCGCGTGCGATTGCAGTTGACGTTCCAGCAGTGACGAAAAGGTTTCGCTATTGGTTATCTCCCTCTTGAACTCCGCTTGACAGACGAACTGACTCTTTGCAATTGTAAGTTGAGCTGTTGAAGTCAAATAACAGCGACATGAAAGCAACAGTGGCAGTACTAGCGCAAGCACCAATGTTCGTTGATCGCTCTGGGATAACGTATTAGTAAATCTCAACGGCTAGTATGGGTTACGTCTTACACTGACTCTCACTCAATGTTTCTATCTTTCGTATAGACGTGTCGACAAGCTCGTACATCATCGTTTGCGTGGCCGAACGAAATGACAGGCTTGCTGACGTTTGTGCCGATCGACAAACTGTACGCTGCGTAACAGATTGAAACCGCAGCTTGTCGTGTGCTCGGCGCTTCAAAATTGTCCTCCCCGTCGTCGATACTGTATAATCGTATATTTTTGTATGCAAATGTGACACGACATTTGCAGCATTCTCCGATAGATGCAGCAAAACGACATTGCGATCGAGGATAAGAGCGGAATAAAATGATCTACTCAATCGAAGTGTGTATCTGCAACCGCAATACAATTTACTTCGAATAAGCTGCTCTCCACAAAATACAGGCTGATTGTCATTGCTCCGTGTGACATCCTGTGTGTCACTTCACATCGATCTGGAGGTGACATCTCGACATTCCCATCATTTTCTTGGTCATGGAAGCAAGCTGATCGTAGGTCCATTACCCAAGTTGTGCGCATCTTATCCTTCAAGGGTTTCATCCACGCTACGTCTACAGTGTGGCAACGGCAGAAATGCTTCGGAGGGACCGCCCTGAGCACAACGTTTCGAATCGCAGCGTACCCGCCCACTGAATCGGTCCAGTGGTCGAGCTACGAATTCAGAGATAGCATGACAGGCTCGATTAGGTTGCTGCGATCACCGAAGTCGAATTGTAATCGCTTCATCGTCAATGCACTGTTCCACTATGTGGTATTATTACCAAAGCGCTGCACGTCATAGAAGAGTTGCAGACGCTTTGCGTCTCACCAAAACAATCTACAGATTTATGGCGCGAAGGCACGTGTGTTGCTTGAGTCTCGGTATTCATCAACCGATACCTTGACGCGACGACACGTTTGCTGCTTAAGTCTCGGTGTTCATCGACGGTATCGTATCGAACACAACGAATATTGTCATTTGGATCCGCAAAAATGATCGCTGTCGCACGATGTTCCTTTCGCTTGCGCACTTGATCCTCACAGTTTGGTCACCACAACGAGATACGGCCTTCTTGAGCAACATCTTAAACAAAACAGCAGCCCGATCGGCGTTTTATAGTGCCATAGCTCCATGTCGCCGCATCCACTCAATTACTTAGGCTGCGAACGCTCTGCTCAACGCGTTGTCTTTGTCTGGAGATGATTGACCACCGCGATTCCTTGTACAAAAGACAAGGCGATGCCACTGGAGAAACGATGCTTTCCAAGGATTCGACACAACAAACGCGTCATCAGCAAGTCCCAATACTTTCGCAACTTCACTCGCCTTGATCTGCATCCCACCATCGATCGTTAATGCGACTGCTGACAACACAGTTGCAGCGCCAGTTGGACGTTGGCGCTCGAGCGACGCAGTGGGATGGTTGGCAGCAAGCGACGCGATCAAAGTTGCGCTATTCTTCCGCGTGCTGATGCGCTTGTGTGCCGCTTCACTTTGTTCGTTGGCGAAGAACATGTCAATCGTATTCTCATGCCAAAATTGGCGTAGTGCTGTACAACGGCGTTCTTGAAGCAGTATTTGTATCGCTTCCTTTTGTAATGTTTGTCGTGCGCACGCGCGCCCATAATGCTCGCTCATCCCTGATGCCGCGGTGGTGTGATGCCGACCAGAGTTTTTTGCGTGTCAGTTTTTCAACAACCGCGACAATGAGATTTCGACCCCAATGAAATATACAATAGAGCATACCGTTGTTACTGCACCCAACCAACTTAAAGGTATATATATATATATATAAAAGATATACGACTTGAAAAAAACATATTTATAAACTTGTAACAAAACACTGAATATGTGACGATAAAGAAACCTAGTTATTGAAGTGGATGTCGCACTGTACATATATTTGTTCCCTGCTCACCTTATTATCTTAGAAAATCATGCGCTGCAAAAAAACCTTTGCGGACCACGTTCACTACTAAAACAGTACAGTAGCTTACGGTTTACAGACAGCTTACACTTTAAAAACCATTAGGAACTATAATGTTGGGTTTCTTCTTATAATCGAAAAAAGCTGAAGAACTTTTCATCGTAACATCTTTTATTCGTATACATCAGTATTAATTAATGTATACCTCATGTATTGAATTAAACGTCAGTTAATGTTTTATATTTCTCATATTCAGCAGTATGATACGCCAGATTATATATTTCATACACATTACATACAACATTGCACTACTACCTTTAATTTTGTGTGTGGGCTTATACAAAAATGTATTTCGGCAAATCAGTTTTTGCTCCTAAGTTCTTATGATCCATTACTGCGATATTCTTGTTTTTTGTATGCTGTTTTCTGATCCAGAATCTTGCGTTTTTATGTTTGATTGTTCCACATCTGTTGGTTCTACAACTGTGCGTTGTCTGTATTATATTTGCTTTAATTCCACGGGGTCATTACTAAAATGTTACCACAAAAAAAGTGTGTTATTCATGCTTAGTCTATTGTTGCACAAATTTTTTTATAGTTTCTTCTATATTGATTATGGTCTGGATAGCGAAATATTTATTACTTGGATGTGGTATTGTCGAGAATTGAAGTAATAGATTTGTAACATATCTACTCTCAAGGTGACCTTATAGTAACGACCCTGTGATTTCACACCACATTCAAAAACGAAAGGCGCGAGTCATACTCTACAGGACGTGCATTGTTGCAGACTTTTCTCACGACAGTACGACACGGCATCACCAGTGTCTAGCAGCTCGCGTCTGTGTATACTTTGCACACATTGCACCCGTCGTGCGCACACATTTCTCTCTTACACGCACGTTCGCGCGTGTGACGCTTTGCGAGGTTTGTCGACGTCAACGACACAGTCATGAGTTATGTTGGCAATGCGGCGATGCGCCGTCGCAGCACAGCGCCGCAGCTTGACACGACCATGACGGACATGTATGATGACAACAACAATGAAGAAAACAACAACGACGCGCATAACTACAGTAACAGTCACACGCACCTGTACAACGCGAAAGCGACCGCAACACCGTCACCACGTACCGACTCGGAAAACAATCAGCACGAGTTTGACGACCACAATAACAACAACAACAACAACAATAGCCCATCGACAACACCCACTGACGACGACGACGTGTTTCTATTTGACGCACCCACGTACTACGACCTTAAGAACCCTGCGCTCGAAGCGCAGTACGTAAACAACGCCGATGGGTACTTCACGCCCGAGTACAAAGCCCGGCGCGAGGTAACTGTCACTGCTGCTGCTTCTATCCCAACGCCAGTGCCAGTGCCATCGACTGCACTGACAGTCACGACGCCGCCGCGTGCGTCGATCATTTTACCGACAGCGCCACCAGCAGCACCAACGCGCAACAGCAGCAAGTCGAATTTACCACATCCAAACGAGGCGCTGCGTGTATTGTGCACTAGCAACAACAACGACGATATGAACGATGACGCAACGATGCACGTCGATGAATTGCACGCGAGTCGCTTACAAAACAGCAACAACGAGTCGTTTGAACAAGTATTTGCGCATTATGCGACTGCATCGGCTGCTGCTGCTGCGCTGTCGTCGTCCAGTGGCTCGCGTCCGTCGCTCGCGCAGCTGCTCGCAGAGCCACTGCCAGCAGCGACGGCGACGGCGACGGCCAGCAGCAACCACAATACGAGCAGTCGGATGCACACGGACACAGCGATGGCCGTCGCGCCACCGCCAGCGCCGTCAGCAGCACGACCACCGCGTGCAACGACGGCTCCCAGCCACTCGACAACGTCGTCAACGTCGTCCACGCTGCTGCAGCCGACGCAGGCGTTTCTCCGCCGCGTCCATACGGAACACGCGATGCGCGAACAGAGCCACTTGGACGGCGCGCCGCTTGCCGATCGACCGTTGAAGCTCACGACGCCACACGGACCGTTGCTCTTGACGTCGAAGAAAGCTGCAGAGCAGTTGTACAACGACCCGAACGACCCGTCGCGACTGAGCTACACGAGTCGTGAATTGTTACAGATCCAAGAAGAGCGACTGCGCGTCCAGCTCGAACGGATGAAGATCCGCGAGTTCCACGAACGGTCGAAAGCGCAGCGACCGCCAGCGAACGTCCACCAACGATCGACGAAGCAACTGACGATCCCCGTGTCGCCGTATTTAGAAGTTGGACACCGCACGCGGCGCTTTCATGACGATTCAGTTGCAACAGCAGCAGCTGAAACAACAACAGCAGCGACGCTGATTCGACCCGAGACGCTCATGTCGCGGGACTTTGCGCTCCCGATGCCGCATGTGAATGCGAACAATAGCAACAGCAACAACACTGCGCCGCCGCATCTGTTGACTGCCGAGCGTGCGTCGCGTCGTGCAGTGGAGACACCTGCGGTCGTTGATCGACCCGCGCCAGTGCCCGACTATGCACGCATGAAAGTCAACGGCGTGACACAGGTGCGTTTTTTCTTCTCTCTCTCTCTCTCTCTCTCTCTTTCTGTTTCTCCTATTGACTGTCGTCGTCTCTCTCCTCTCAATAGCCACTGACGCCGCAGCTCGAAACGACGCGCCGTGCGCAGTCGCACCCTCGACCAATTGACGTCGTCGACCACGACGCAATCGAACTCGCACGCAAGTTTCACGCGCAGCCGGTGCGACGCGCAGTGCTGGCGCCCAAGCCGCTCGTCCCACCGCCTTCAAGTGCGCGTGCTGCAAAGACCGCGCTGACGCAACCCGTGTCGCCAAAGCTCACGACCAGCGCACGCGTTGCGTCGCGCCAGAGCGCTGCGGAGCGCACAGCAGCTGCAATTGCCGACTTGGCACGTCGGCGCAAGGACCGCGAACTCCAGCGCCAGCAGCAGCGCAACACGCGGCCACCGCCGCCGCCAGCAACAGCGTCCAGTGCGTCTACGACTACAACAACAGCGCCGCGCAGACCGACGATCCCCGAGTCGCCGGACCTCCACGGCCTCCGGCGCCATCGCCAGTATCAGGAAAACTTGCGGCAGCGCATGGCGGCCGAAGACGAAGCGCTGCGGCACCAGCGCGTGTTCAAAGCGCAGCCGATGCGCGTCACGACGACGCCGCCACCGTTTCCTGGCTCGACGAAGCCGCTGACCGAAGTCGTGCCGTTCGCACTGCCGGGGGAGCAGTATTTGGAACGCGCACGTGCGCGTCTCGCGCAAAAGAAACGCGACGAAGCAGCGCACCGTGCAGCGCAGACGACGTTTCGCGCCATGCCGATGCCCGTGTTTGCTAGCGATGGTGCAGTGACTACGCACGACAGCGCGTTGTCGTCTGCCCATGAGAATGGTGCCACGCGGCCACGTGCGACGCGACTGACGACGTGTGCAGCGCCAGCGCTCGCGAGCGACCGTCGCGCCGCAGAGCGTGCAGCGTTTGATGCAGCGGAACGCGCACGGCGCGAGCGCGAGGACGCACAGCGGCAGCAGGTCGAAGCCGAAGCGGCGCAGCGCCAGGCGGACGAACTCCGTGCGCTGCGGCGCGAGAAGCTGACGTTCCACGCACGCCCAGCGCCCGCGTCGTCGCGCGGTTTTAGTGTTCGACCGAGCGACAAACCACTGACGGAACCACATAGCCCTGCGCTGCAGTACCATCCGCACCACCATCATCATCGTCACGAACGCAGTAGCAACAGCAGCGAAGCATCTTTGTGATAGAGACCTAGAGAGAGAGAGAGAGAGGCGAGCAAGTAGCAAAGTAGCAAGAAGGAGATTGGTTGGTTGGATAAACAAGTCGTTGGAACAACCACTCGCTGTACCGTTTATGTAGCGTCTCTACAATACAAACGATTTCCGTCCACGTCTGCTGTGATAAACTGTAGTAGATATTCTATACTGTGTAGACTCTTCATACAATAGTGGTCGTGACTTGCTATTCGAACGTATTTGCAGGATACACATGTGGCTACTTGTGCTGGACATTCTCGCTCTATCGACTACTGCCGAATGAATGAGTAGCAGCACGTTGGTTGCACACTCACACTCATTTGCACACAATTCACAGCAGCTCGATCTTATTTGCAGTCACAAGTAACTGCGTGTGCAGGACGTTCTCACTCGGTTGAACGATGTCCATCGTAGCAGCAACTGCAGCAACTGCAACAACATGCGCACACAACCGCTTTAGCACTTTGCTACACACGAGCATCGACAACGACTTGCTTGACGACGCACTCGCTCGCTGACGAAAGTGACTCGATACTGTGAGCAGCACCATCGCCGATGTTGTTCATGACGGCAGTGTCGCTGCTGTTGTTACTGCTGGCACCACTGCCACCACAGACAACAGCGCAGGACCTTATGGAGATACTCACGACGTTCATCGACCTCGATGGTGCAGTGAACGCGACGCAGAGCATGCTACAGCTCGCGCGCGAAGCGTTTGCTGAAGAGAAGAAAGGTGCGAAAAACAAAGCACCGTTTGTCCCAGTTGACGACGCCTACCCACTCGCAGCCGCGGAACTCGACATGCTGCTGTCGCTTTATACTGAGTGCAAGTCGTCCCATTCGCGCGCATTCGAGACGTGGTGCACGGGTGGCCGCATCACTAGCAACACTACGCACACCCTCAGCAGTACGAGCAACGCCACGAGTGCACTTTGTCCACCAGGCGTATTCACACATCCGTGTTCGGGACGTGTGCTGCACGCGAATCGAGAAAACGTCACGGGCGTGAGTGACGACAATATCGAATTCCTCTGGCCATGGGAAGGCATCAAGTGCAACGCGTACACGAGCCCGACAACTGTCACCCACATGTACGTTCCAGTGTGGATCGCGTCTTCATTCGCACTCGGTGCTCGTCGGCGATTTACTTGAGAACTCGGGCGATGCGAACGAGAACGACACACTGACGACGGGCGTGTGGAATTGCATGAAACGTCGCAACGCAGCTACCTCCCAAACGAAGGACTCCGGTGTCGTCTCGACGACATTGACTTGCGTACGATGGGCTCGCTCGAGCAGCTGTACGTTGTGGCTACTCTTTGCGTGAACGAGAGTACATGTATCGGTAACACGATCCGTTCTCTGGTGTTTGTCGGTCCCCTCACAAATCTGCTGTGGCTGTTGTTGGTGTATGCAGCGACTTGTCCGCAAACGAACTCAATGGTCCGTTCCCGACGTGGCTCAAAGCGATGCCATCGCTGCGGTTCATCAACCTGTCGCACAACGCACTCAGTGGCAACGTGCCGGTCACGTTTGCCGACAGAAACGTCTACGAAATCATGTACGTTCGTCGATTTACTACTCAGCGATTGTAGAGTTTCGGTGTATATATTGTTTCAAAATTGACTAACCTCCAGCTTTTGCTCGCAAATTTGTCGTTTTGGGGCGATTGTCTACGTGGTCACAGCGATTTGTCAGCGAACCAACTCACGGCGCCAGGACTCGGGTTCTTTAAAGCAATCCCGCACTTGCGCTACGTGTGCGTGTGTGCATGCTCGGTATACACGTTTGTTCCTCACAGCAGTGTTTTACTAACTGTTGTGGCGTTTTTCGGTGGCTCTTTCTTCGACCCACCAGCGACTTGTCACGGAACCAGTTTGCAACCGAACTCGTGCGTGGCCTCTTTGCGAGCGAGTTCCTCCACACAATGTACGTCGTGCATTTGTAGTTACTATTGTAGTTAGCTCCAGCGAAGAAGCGAGTGCTGCTTGCTGCCATGGACGCTCTCTCTTACGCCTCGCTTGACATCGTATAGCAACGTCAGCCACAATCGGCTCTATGGCTCACTCGATGTGATGTTGCCGCCACCCACGCACATTGTCTCCATGTGCGTCTATAAACTCGTATGCGCTGTACATGCTGATGGACTACTGTACTTTTATAGTTCATTGACTTACACATGGCTGTTGTTGCTACTGCTGTTGTAATGTGTCGGTGTCGATACCCAAGCGACGTGTCGCATAATGAACTCACGGGGAAACTTCCGGCCAACTTGTCGGAGTTTGGACGCGAAGATCCGCTCGACCCAGACGAAGACTCGAGTCTCGAAACCTTGTACGTCGCTGCATGCGTCTTACTTGACTATCAACATTCTATCGATGTATACTGACTCCTAATCTATATTCGACTCGACAGCATTGCGTCACACAACCACCTCGATGGCGCAATGCCAAACATTTCGAGCCAAACATCGCTGCAGCGCTTGTACGTGTGTGTTGCTTTGCTTTGTCTGGCTGGTTGTCGTTGGCGTCGTGGCGCTGACGTCTGGTGCGCTGGCTGGCTGCTTCTGTAGCGATGTGAGTCACAACCAACTCAGCGGGTTGTTAAGCACAGAGTTCTTTCCACCCAACAGCAGCAGCAGTAACAGCATGTACGTCATCGCTTTTGCAAATGTCTTATCGATGCATGACCCACGACTATCAATCTGATCGACACTGGCTCTATCCTCTCTCTGATTTCCACAGTCGCGCTGATGGGTTTGCTGCCAATCGGTTCACGTGCCCGATCCCTGACATCGTCAAACATAGCGATCGCATCGACTGCATCTGTGGCAACGCACACACTGGTGCTGCTGCAGCGGCCGCGTGCCGGTTCTGCGCCTCGGGGTTTTACGCAAACGCATCGACGCATCACGAGTGCCGTGCGTGTCCAGCTGGGACGTTTGCGCCAGCCGCAAGCAGCACGAGCGACGCTGCAGCAACTGCACATGGTACGAGCGCCGATAGCACGAGCGACCACTGTGAACTGTGCGCGCCAGGAACGTTCAGCAACGCAACTGGCTCGAGTCAATGCGTTGCGTGTGCGCCTGGCTCAGCAGCGAAAGATGCTGGCGCAACGACGTGCGAGCGCTGCCTCCCTGGGTTCTTTGCAAGCGCCACGGGAGAGCGTAAGTGTGCACCGTGTGCCCCAGGATCATTTGCTGCTGCTCGTGGTCAAGCGACCTGTAAGCTCTGTGCGCCAGGGACGTACGCAGCCGTAAAAGGCGAAGCCGAGTGCCTCCCGTGCCCGATCGGATCGTCCCAGTCCGCAAATGGCTCGACCACGTGCACGCGCTGCTCCGACGGCTTCGTTGCGCCATTTCCAGGCCACGCAGTGTGCGTCGCGTGCCCCGCCGGGAGCAGCTTTGACGCACACGGGCGCACATGTCGGAAGTGCCGCGCCAACACGTTTACGAACGTCAGTGCGCAGCTTCAATGTCTCGATTGTCCGAGGGGAACGGCAGCCGATGGGTTTGGCAACACCGCGTGTCACCGTCGCCCTGCACCAGGTTTTGGACTTACAAGCTCCAAAACTGCGCCACTAGCGTGTCTGCCGGGCTCGTTCAACACGGGCGAGCGCCTCGCGTGTGAACAGTGTCCTCCGGGTTCGTTTGCCTCTGCGAGTGGCTCCCACAAGTGCACACCATGTGCCGCCGGGAGCTTTGCACCCCACGCAGGCGCAACGACGTGCGATCGCACACCAGCAGGTTCGTTCACCGCCCACGTTGGCGCGTGGAAGCCGACGCGGTGTCCACCAAACCACTTTGCAGCGGATGTCGGCGCGACTGCGTGTGTCGAGTGTCCGTGGCCATCGTTCAGTCTCGCGGGCGGGAGCGCGGCGTGCGAGTCGACGCGACCAGGTCAAGTGTACGACGTCGTCGTGTGGCCGCGCTTGACGATGACGCTCGCTGGCGTCAGTGCGCGCGACGTCGCTGCCACCGACGCACTTAGTCGTGCGTGGACGACGACGCTCGCAGCGTACGGCGTCGTCGACATTGCGCCGCACGTGATCGCAGTCGAGCCACAGACCGCAGACGACGACCTACTTGTCGTGGAGTTTGCGCTTGAGACGCTCGCACCGCCGCTGCCGAAGCGAGCGAAGAACACGAGCGCGGGCTTCAGTGCGCTCCAGAACCGCACCGCAGCTTTCCGACAGGTCGCGGGCTTGACGCGCGCAGCGTTTGAGCGCAAAGTCGGAGCAATTGCAAGCACTGCGCCACCACGCGTGACGACAGCAGCGCCACGTGTGTCGATCAGCAGCATCGATCGCATCAAGGAACTCCGGCGAAACGCCAAGAATAGCACCAGCCGCAGCGCTACGAGCAGCGCTACGAACAGCAATAGCATCAGCGCTGCAAACAGTAGCAGCCAAAGTGGAGAAGAAGCTGCTGGCAACGCTTCTTCAACTGACAATGAAGAGCGTGTCGGTAGCATCCACGCGCTGCCGGAGCTTCTACAGCGTCCAGGGTTTATCGAAGCGCTTGTGCGGCAGCTCGCTCGCGACGGCATCACCGACATTTCCCCGAGCGTCGTGCGCGTCGCCGTGTTGATCGACGCGCCGCTCAAGTCGTCGCGCGCACTGCCATGTCCCCGTGGGATGTTTTACGTTGCTGCAGCGTCGACTGGCGACAGTACGGAAGGCGAGTGTCGCCTTTGTCCAGTCGGGACATTTGCGGACACGCCGGGGTTGCTTGCGTGCACTGCGTGTCCGAGCGGCACGTACGCGAACGAAGACGGACTCGAGCAGTGCTGGCCCTGTCCAACGGGCGAAGGCGCGAGCGCTGGCGCAAACTCGTGCGTCAAGTGCTTCTGGTTTACGTACGAGTGCGAGAGCTTCTGGCAAGACGTGCTGCTTGCAGTCGTGCTCAGCAGTTGGTACGGCCTCAAGCTCTGGCGCCGCTGTCGACGCGGCGTGCGCGGTGGCAACGCACTTGCGCAACAAGCTGAGCAGACGGCGTTACTTGCTGCAGTGCGATCAAACGGTCGCACGGGCATCAGTGCGCAGTACCAGCCCATGGTCCGTGTGTTGTATTGCTTCGTTATCTTGCAAGGTCGGCACTGTTGCAGTTGGAACTGACGCACTTGCGCATGTATTGTCACATCCAGGGCGAAGTGTCCGCTGATGCGATGTTGGCTCCTACTGCTGGCAGGTTGCGGTAGCAAGGACACGGTTAGCAGTTAATGCGCGCGTATTGCCGAATGCTTGGAATGAACAACGTCATGCGCGTGCATTGGTCATGTCGCTCTTCCATCTCGCGCGCATGCCGTCGACCCTTGCGTCTTTTCAACGGCGACTATGATGCTTGCTACCGCTGGTAACAATGTATTTGCATGTATGCGCATGGACGTACAAGCACTTATAGATGGATGCAACAGTGCAGCAGCATGTGAAGATGGATGCGCACGGCAGCACCAGAAAAGTTGCGTGTCAAAAATGTCAAACAAGTGGCGTGTGTATCAGTGTGTCACGCGATCATTTAGGGCTGTAGTTCAGTGTACGGCACTTCCAATTGGTACAAAAACAGCTGTCGATCGACACGACGCGAAAATGCTAGGTGAGTGGTACTGTACACACCGGATACTCAACCAGAAACTGGTGCGACACGACCGGATACATAGGCAATGGTGACACACCTGACTCGATTAGTATACGCTAATATACGAGATATTCGTGTCTTCTCGTTACTGGTATTATTTTGTCATTAAACGACCGAGCAGATCAAGCCGCTCGCCATCGAACGACAGCAGTCACTGCGAACGACAACCCTGCGACGACGACATCACGGAGCTCATTTGCGTGTTGTTTGACAAGTCGATCCTTTCGATCACGACTTGCATCTGTGCTCCCAACACACACACACACACACACAGCACAGCACAGCACATACTGTAGCTGCACGACCACATCGTCACACGTGTCGACGCGTTGCTTGCTGTGTGCGTGTGAGAGATCGACTCGGCAGCAGTCGACCTCGTGATTGCCACACCGCCACGCTCAACCGGCAATGTTAGCGCATGACCAAGGAGCGGCTGCCGCTGGCAACTGGGGGAATACGTTTCAACGAGTGCGTCGTCTTGCAGTAGGCACACATAGCTATGCGCGCCACTCGCTCCATACTCACTCTCTTTCTCTCTCATCACCACCATCCATCGGTTGCGATGCTGCACGTATTGCAGACAGACATGGACAGCGTACCGCTGTTTGAGCGCGAGCACCGCCGCGACGGGCAGCTCGTGCAGCGATTGCAGAGTGAACTCGCGGACGCAAAGCGCTTTGTCGAAGCGCAAGCGCGTCGACAGAACGACCTCGAGTACGTGAACGAAGACCTCGAACGACGGTGCGTTGTGTGTTGTTTGCTGCATTACCTTTGGTACTGTTCGCTTGTCTGATTTGCCGATTCTGCGCTCTAACCGAATCGACAGACTTGAACAGGAGGCGCTCGATCGCATCAAGCTTGATGCGCAAAAAGCCGAAGACGAACGGTGCGTCTGTCGTCCATCGTCTCTCCTGCCGCCAGTAACAGCTAGAAGCGTTGGACTCACAGGCAAGTGTATGTGTCCATAGCCGCTGGACGCTCGAACGCGCAGCGCTCACGGAGCAACGTACGATGTGGGAGAAGCGCTGCGAAGACGAAAGTCGCCGGCGCGCAGTCGTTGAAGAGCGTTTGCGCCGCGCAGAGAAAGAATTGTACCGCATGCACCAGAAGAAGTACGACATTGAGCGCCAAGTGCGGCGCGAAGAGAGCGAGAAGCGCGAGCACGAAGCGCACATTGTGCGCAGCCTCAAGCGCGACCAGCAGGAGATTAGTGCAGGACGTGGTCGGAATGGCGCACTGAATGGACCGATCAGTGCACCGACGTCCGCTGCGCATGCGTACTTAAACCTCGACCCAACCGTGAACCCCAACGACGTCAAGCCCGCAGCGGTGCGCACGCGGCAAGCGCTGTCGTCCGCAATGGACTTTTTCGGCGTCTAGCGCTTGCGACAATAGCAACGACAACGACGACATCAACAAGCGCAATTGGAGGATGTTATCGCTGCTCGAGCGGCGTCAGATCAGGATTCTTGCGCTTTGATTGCTCTTTATTTCTTTTCTATTTTACGTACTTTCCTTTGCATGTTTTTGTACCATACAACCTTATTTGCGATCAAGTTGTAGTTGCTGTTGTTGGCTTGCGAACATTGCAGAGGTAGAGTCAATTCGTTAGTCGATTTGAGATCTTTCGGTAAATACAACGCTCGTGTCATTTAGTTATCAAGTAATTTAGTTCATAACATATATACATGAAAAGTGGGTCATCTACGTGCTACTGTCAAGCCGCGCGTGACAAGTGAGCAACAGATACGTGACCGCAATCCTGCAACTTGCGATCGTTCTACACGAAAACAGTGCGCAAGTCTTTGCCAGTTCGTACCAGCCAAAGTCTGGAGTCATTCTCGCACACCG